>VZSC01016064.1:56033-144080 GCA_013398225.1 Steatornis caripensis | reverse complement strand
GGGTGTGTGTGTGTGTGTGTGTGTGTGTGCAGTGAGCGAGCGGCTGCGTGGTTCTTTGTTGCCGGCTGGGCTCAAACCACGACAGTAGAGTACACTCCAGAGAAGAGAGACGAAGGTTCTCAAAAGAATCTTTATTTTAGGCTTCTTCATGTAGTTGGTAGTAGGATTTACAGTTGATGCTGTGAGCAGAGAAATTCTCCTTCATATTTGATAACTTGTAATCACACAAGGCCACCGATTTGCCATAATTCCCTTTAATCTGACCAGAGGGGAGCACCTTCACTCTTTCTCGGTTCTGGTTTTCTCAACTGCAACTATGAATATAAGCCTCTGTTTAGACAAACCTCATCTGGGAGGTAAGCTTCTCTTCCTGTGTTTCTCTATCTATTTCCTGGAGCTTACTGGCTGGGGCTTCTATCCCAGTGAAAGGGAAGAGATTCTAGTGTTAAGGATTTGTTGAAGCCTTGTATCTGCAAGTGAAAGTGGTCCCTCAAGAAGCTTAGGGCAGGTCCTTCTGCAGCTGAAATCTGTGGGGCTGAATCTGCTACATGTTCTGCTACTGATAAGGTTCACAGTACACGCGTGCTGGCAGGCACTCTTGTTTCTAATGCATGTAGCCAGTCTGCTTGCGCAGGAGGCCTCACTGGGCTGGATCTCAGGGATCAGATCCTGTGCTCACGACAGTGCTCTTGCACCATTTTGTGACCTTACAAAGGTTACTCCAGTTCACGGTGGTTCCCTTACTGGTTTTTGTTTGTCCAACTGACCAAACCATGCTTGCTGGTTTGCAGACTGAGTTACCAGAATTGGAGTTTCCATCTCTGAAGATTGAGGCTTTTCTATATTTGTCCTTTGCTAGAGTTCTTGATTCTCTTTAAAGTCTTTTTCTGCCCTTGCTGAGAGTTTTTTAAATTATTCCCCTAATAAGATTTGGACTGCAACCTGTAACTTTTAGTGTCTTAAGTATAGAGGGTCACAAGCAAATAATGTTCGTGTGGGATATCTGTCCTGCCAGATGAATGCTATTCAGTTGCTGGTGATTCTTGCGTTCAGGAGATACTCTTACATACCCCACCCTATGCAACTTGGATATAGCCTTAATGTGCAAGTGGCCTGACCCTGCAGTACGAATAAAGAATATCACAGCAGTTTATAGTCACTTAGGAGCTTGTAACACAAAGCCAAAGAACATAAGCGTGTGTAATGTTCGTAAGGACAAGACGCTATTTTCTTGTGCTCTTTACAGGCAGCATCCCTTAAGGCCAGTGGCTTTGCAGAAAGCGATACGTGATTTGTCTAATGCCATTATTGCTGGGTAGCGCTGTATTATCTTAGTATGTTTATCCCCTGCGTATGTCGGGACACTGAACAGGCACACCGGTCTCAGATTTCTGAGCTGCCTCCTCTTCTGAGTGTGAGTGCTTCTGAGTCAACACTGAGCTCCTCTGTGGCCATTGTTTGCAGACTGCGCTATGTTGTGTCACCTCCTTGGAGAGGCTGGGTGGGCTGTGGCTCTTCTCAGTCAGTGGGAATTGGGAATAATTCCAAGGAAGCCAGTGGGATCACACTAGTGTATGTGCATGGAGAAATGGATTCTCATGTAGGAGTCATTCTTGAGGGATGGTATTTTTAACTTTTGCCCAGACTTTGTAGAGAGAAGATGGTTATTGGTCTTTTGCTTATTTCTATGTACTTGCCCAGACTTAAAACTTGTCCTTCTTCTTAAGGTGATTTTTTTTGATTGAACCTTCCTGAAGACCTGAGTCTTCTGACACCTCATGCTAAAATGTGTGGAGCAAAGAAATACAATAGAATAGAAAGCAATCAGAGGAAAAACCCTGGGGATGAGATTCTCTGACATCTAGAAAACTCATCCACTCTTTACCTTTCTTTATTGTGGCTCTGGCCTTGAGCTAGTGCTTGTGGGGAGCCCAATTTCAGGATTTTATGCTGATACTAAGAAATTACCAGTTTGAGTAAAGGCAGAGCCCTTTCTAGTGTGGGGGAGTGGTGCAGTAAAAGGTGCTGTAGATTCAAGAATGACAATGCCTGCAGATTTGTTTTGCCTTAGTGATAGTTACCACATACAGGGAGTTGTATACTTTGGTAACTGTTGAGAACAGCTCGTTTTGGCATAGCTATAAGGTCTAATACAAGCAAATCTTTCCACGCTTCCATCTCATTCTTTACAGCAACACCAACTAGAGGAAGCAAGGTTTGGATAGGTGTAAGCTGCTCATGAAGAAATGAGTCTGCAAATTCCGGAAACACATGAGCCTTTGCATTGACTTCAGCGGGCTTTAGATCAGACCCATGGGGTTATTCATCATCCTCCCCAGTGAATTGTTCCAGAAGAGAACAATTCACTAGGAGATCTACCAGCAACCCAGGCAGGGGTTGTTGCACAGAAAACCTGGAACAAAAGCGTGACACGAGGATGTGTTTTGACAGCATAGTTTTCATGCCACTGTCCTTTTATAATCACTGGTTCCTGCCTGAGTTTGAAATTTAACTCTTGTTTCAGGACATACTTAGCCTCAGCCACTCTGGTATGAATGTCGAAGTGATGAAGCTGGGTACCAGAAGGTGGGTTGTGATGTGCGTGTTTGTATTTATCCAACCACCTTTCATTTGAAAGGAAATTAAATCCACTTTATTGTCTTTTTTTTTTTTTTTTTGCGGAGGCACAGCTGACCACGTTCTCTAGGTATTACATTGTTTCTCATAAACCTTACCTTAAATTAATGAGGTGCTTGTGCCTTTTTTATAACCAGGTATTGGATATGACCCCCTGCTTTCCTCTCTCCATAAGCAACATGGTGAACTAGCTGTAGTGTAGTTTGTACTACATGAGCAGGCAGCTGCTGTTCTTGGTGTAGAAGTTGATAAATGCTTTCAGCTCTGTGCTGTGACCTGAGCCATTATTCTCACATTAGAGGAAATACTTTTGAAAATTGTTTTTTTTATATACCCGTTTCTGTTCATTAAAATGGTAATAGTCTATTTTTTCTGACCTTTAATTCTTTTGCTGTGACTTTCCTTTTTTTTAAGCCAGAAATCAGTTTTCAAATGGTCTTTCTTCCCGTTGTCCTAAGCCCGATGCTGGGGGTTTCTCATATTCGGTATAATTAAGACAGTGTGGTATTTCTCACACTTCTTACAGAGCAACATATTGCAAAATGGGAAAAGCAGTCTGGTACCTGAACCCCAGCCTGATTCCCCTCTTGTATGTGATAACGTGATAATGTATGGTGGGAGTATCTCCATATAAATAAATAGAATTACATTAACATAAAGGTCTCACAGTCTCAAAAATATTTCAAAGATAATGAAGTCCTTTGAAGCTTTGTTGACTGAGTACGGGAGAAAGAACCAAATCTGAGAGGGAAATGCAAGGACAACTCAGGTGTTAGATATTCTGTTTGGTGGATGCTGGTTGACCAACGTGACTGTGTGCTCACAGGTCTGGATTAGCCACAGCATTTGTTGTCTTCTACATAGGAGAAAAGAGAGCGTAAGCCGTGTGGAAGTGAGCTATGCAAGTGATAGCTGAACCGCAGAGCAAATGGGTAAAACTGGGGGGAGTGTTACTGCAGGACACTGTGCAGGAGACACAAGAAGCTAGAGACATTGGAGGTAGAGGTATGGGAGGAAATTGTAGGTGTTATCACATGGGGAGGAAAGTATGGTGTCCGTAGATGTGGTGAGGACCTGGAGACCTCATTAGGGAATGTGAGGGGGATCCAGGGTTTTGTGGTGGACAATGAAACGAAATTTAGGGTGTGGACCTGCAAGAGATCAGCACATATTAGTTCTACTAGATACAGAACAATTTGTCCTTGGAAAAAAATCTGTAGCTATAGGACAACGTATGCAGCGGCTATCCAACGTGTTTCTCCCTGGCTGTGTATGGGCCATATCCCACTGCCATCAACAAGCCCTTCTGGAGTTCATGGGAATTGGGATGTGCTGCATGTGCTTGTGACTTGCCATTTGGTGCCTTGTTCATAGCATAGGTATAAGTATGGTTAATCCAAATCACTTCGTGAGCCTGAAGTTCAGCATATCGACAGTCAGTGAAAATCCTGTTAGGAATCTGTCAGTGGGTGATTAAGAGATGTCAGAGGGCAGAGTAAGATGTATCAGCACTGAGCCGGGTAGATGAAGTGTTCTGTGGTGAGCCTAATCTTGTGAAGAGCATAACCTTTGTCTTCTGTATAAAGGTTTTCCACAGTAATCTCCCTTTTTAATTAAATTCTTAATATACATATAACCTAACTGAAACAATCTCGGCTGGTGGCAAGGTCAAAAGGGCGTGAGGACTGCCTGATAGAGGGAGGGTGGAAAGGTGTGGTGAAGAAGGAGAGATGTAAGAAATGAGCATAGAAAATGGGATTAACGTCAGCTAAAAGCACATGCGAAGAGCAGTGTATCTGCTGTTTCCCCTCCTCCTTCCTTACCTCATCTTTCTCTGCTGTGCGGTGTTCCCTCCTGGTTAGTGCATCAGCCCTTCTCAATAGCTCGCTGGACCAAGCAGGGATGTTGTGGCTCGTTACCCAGATGTTACCTAATTAGAGTGACATGTTTTCTAAAAGAGATCTTAGGCAGGATAGACAGAGCTCTGCTGGCTTCCTGCTGTACCTGAAAATGTCCATCTTTGGTCATCTCCTGACAAAGGATTAGTGGAGGCTGAAGGGGAACATGGATCTCATCATTCCTCGAAAAGAGTTTTTCAAGGAGATGTACAGCTCTCGGAGAGTGGTCAGAAAAGCTTTTGACTAGGAGAGTTGTGGGCAAAAGCAGAGTTTTCCTAATACCAGTCCAGAGATGTAAAAAAGGAAATTTTTTTTTCCTGGTGCATCAATGGAAAGATCTGTTATATTTTAATTTGTCTTTTTCATTTGAAAACAATGAAACAACACTTCTCTTTCCTTGTCTGCAGGGGGTGGGGGTGCTGCCCAAATGCTTTCCGGCATACACGTTGGAGGCTGAAGTCTGCACATCTCCCGTGGCAGCAAAGCTTAATCTCCCAAATGTTTTCATATGGGAACAAAGACTTGATCTGAAATAGGAGCTGAGCCCACTGGACATCACAAGCCACTGATAGATCCCAGAGGGCTTCAAGAGTTTGTTAGAGTTTGGCTGATGAAATAACGGCATTTTACAAAAGCAGCATCAAGTGTGCCCATCAAGGTTTGTGTCCTTCCCTGGGGAGGCCTCTTTAGACACGAGTGTGTAGGATGGGAAAGAGACTGTGGCAAAAGGACTCAATGGTCACATTCTTTGCTATATTCAGGGGTTACAAAGGGTTTCTGAGAAGTATCGATTTATGAAATACAGTAAGAAAGAGACCAGGATAAAAATCAATAGAGGTGATGTTGGTTATGTGCGTTTTGATCCTGCTGAGCTTGGAGGATGATCCTACCATAATCTCAGGCGTACAGGGTAAAACCTGCTCCTGGTGAGCTGCTGTGTGTATATATACACGTCTGTGTCTCTTGTTCTTTAGTATCAGGCATCTGGATCCAGTCACATCTGAGCCGATGCATTGTTGTCACCAAACTCTGAGCTTAGGAGCGTGTCCCTTCAGCTGGCCGAGCCGAGCTGACAGTGCTCACGGCTCAGGAGAGTAAGGCTAGGCTATAGCAATTTAGTATGCAGCTTACCTGTGCTCTGAGCCAAGGCACGTGAATCCCAGCACTGATGAATATCTCCTTCCATAATCCTGCTGAGCATTTGAACTCTGGCTTTATTCCTACTGTAATTACAGTTTATTCAATTTAGAAACAATTATTGCATGAGACCTCAGAACAGCCTTTTAGCACTAGAATCTCTCTGTATAAGAGCCCATGATCAAATTATTTCATTACCAACGTGGGTAGCTTCATCCTCATCCTTTTAGATTTCTGGACAATCCTATACCTCCTTTGCCCATATGCAATTATAAATTGATACCATATAATTTACCTGTCACTTGCTATAAGACTCTGTTTATTTTAAAGGCAATAATTAGAGATAACAATTGCTATAGAAAAATAAACATCTGTTCAATGAAAAGACTGAGTAATTAAGGGCAATTACTGGTTTCCATAAGTAGGATGCTCAGTAACAAAGTTCTCTGCAGTGCAGCTAAGAAGAGCATAAGATGCGTATTGTAGGAGACCAGAAATCTATGTGCTAGAATAATTCAGGAATGAAATGGAAGCTATTACTAAGAAATTGTCTAGACCTTTCTTTCCAGATTGTACTTAAGATGCAATTTTCCTGGTTGTAATATGTAAAACTTGCATAAGGTTTAGATACCTTTCCAACATTCTTTGCAAGGATTAATCAGTTACTCCTTCTACAGCCCTTGCAAGGTAAGTAACTAAGTGTCATTATCCTTATTTTACGGCTATGGAAATTATGTTGCTCTGGGCCAAACTTTAATCTGTTTTCCACCGTTGTAGATCTAAAGCAACTGCACTGCAGTCAGCAGTTAGACACTGTAACTGAACTGATTTAACCCTAATTGAAGCTACAGTGTTTGTGAAGATAACTGTTGCGAATAAAGAGCAAGAATATTACATTTTAAGCATTGTTCTATGCTTCACTTGATTTGTATTAATGCTTTTGTTTGCTTTAAGGTTTGATTTTCTAAACTGGCATCCTTGAAGGTTTGCAGATCTTGCGAATGCTAGTGCATGTAGTTTTCAGGAATGAGCATCCACAAATACTTTTAAGATTTCCAACAGCGACCTCCAATTTATGGGCATAAATTACATTACTTCTGTGTAAAGATCATATATACAAAGCTCATGTGCAGCAACGGTGTACGTACGCTAAGCTTTTTAAAAACCACTGCACTTGGGTTTGTTCAGCCTGAGATTTTTGTTCCTCCTTTAATCCAGATAGTTTCTTACCAGTACTAGTCTGAGCCCTGAAGTAAACCACAAATGTTTGTGTCCTGCAGTGCCTAGATTAACATTTGCAGAGTGTTCATTGACTTGAATTAATTGGCAATTAGCTAACACAAGTTAAAAGAGGAGTGATATTTCTCTCTAGACATTCTTTTAATTGCTTATCCAGCCAAAATAGATACTACTGGCCAGACCAGGGCTTTCTGCTCAGATTTTTAAGAAGTTTTTTGGCAACGCGCTCTGAAGTGCAATGAAGAGCAAGCAACGTGAGACATGCAGATGATCTTCTGAAATCCGTGGCTAGTTTCCCTGCTACTTGTAAGTATTTATCAATACTTACAAATAGGGCATTAGGCTGGGTTTATTTTAAAAGAAAATGAAAGACCTCCATTTACCGTTGGAAAAATCGTATGTATTAAATGTAGCAAATGTACCTAATTTTTCATTCCACTTCTTGAAGTAGTTAGTGGCCTTATGGTTAAAAATCAGGCTAATGAGTTACTTGTGTTCAGCAGTTCTGAAAGACTAGGAACCTTATTCGTTAATGAGTATACCGTAAGTGCTGTACTCAAACACCAATATTATTTATTAGTCTCTCTCTCAAAATGATAATTTGTTTCAGACTGGTGTCTTTGGCAGACTCCAGGTTTGGATAGGATTGAAAAACAGTTCTCTCTTGTTCCCTAATGTTTCTTTCTCTAATGAAGAGTTGTAATAACTGAATCATTAGTAAAATGTTACTAACTACGGTTGTGTTCCCTCGTGCTGCTATTTACACAACTGTAAAGTGGATCTGAATGAAATGGCACCAGCTGTGGACTCTTAGTGTTTTATTCAGTTTATGTCAGAGAAAATTACTACACAAAATGCAAGGCAAAAGTAAATCAGCCTTTTCTGAAATCCTGTCCTTAACCGAAAAGTCACGGAGGTGATTGCCAGTTACAATATAGGCCATGGAGATGACTTGCTGTGGTTAGGGATTCACAGTGAGTATATTGTCCCAGCTGGAGGGAAGCTTTTGTTTCTCCATCCCCACAGTACATTCTTAATGGATACAATAAAGGATTCCTCTCTGTACTGCTTCAGGATGGGCTGTCCAGCTGGTCTAAATCTGTCCCTTGCTCATCACATAAGCTCCTGTCCTTTTGAGAAAACATCCGAGCATCTTTAAGCATCCACAGAGTGGGAGTTTACCAGCAGCAAAATGCACAGGCACGGCTGTCAGCAGGTCAGCGCAGCATTAGGCTGTGTCAGGCCTGTACCCTTCTCTTTGCTCTTCTTCCTTGAACGGCATCTTTCCCTCGTGTCATCCGGGGTTCCTCCGTCGTGCTCATTGTTTTTCAACTCGTGTCTTTTAATTATAAAGGAAAAGACAGTGTTAGCTTGCACATCCCTGTGCTTTTCAGTATGTTCATGTTTTCTTCTTTACTCCCTAACCTGAAATTATAGGGCTGATTCTGGTGCAGCTCAGAGCCTAGGATCAAAAGCAGCCCAGTGTTTGCAGGCCATAGGGTTTGAAAGCCCCAGCATGTCAGTGCCCAAGAGCCCCCAGGAACCACCTACGGATGGAAATCTGAAGTGTGCCCAGAGGTGTGAGTGTGGCAGTTCTGTGGGTGGTTGGGGGAAACTTCAAGCGCTCGATTCCCACAGCATCTTAGATCATCTGCCAGGACAGACTAGGGTTAACGTTAACAATCGCAAAGGTTACTTGCCTGCGTTTGAAGGGTTAATTACTCATGAAGCTGACGAGTTCAAACTCTATTTGTTGCCTCGCAGACTTGCTTTAAGCCAAGTCGTTGGGAAATATCTGCTTAAGGGCAGCTGTGTTTGTTTTCCTATGGGGACTGCACAGGTACCTGTGCTGGCCTGAATGTATAGATATGCTTTACAAGTAAGTACCTAACTTATTGACATGTTTTTATTGGAGGTTTGCTATAGATTCACAGTGCTCATTCCCTACTGTGTATACAGGAGAGGAGAAAGTGGAAAATCCACAGCCTCTTCCACAACCCTGTAATCACACCTTGGACACTTGTTTCTAAGTGGACATTTCTGCTACTTTCATTTCAATAATAGGTCAGCAGCTTACTCACATAGTTGCTTCTTATTCTCTCTGAGGGTGTGTCATTACGCAGATATATAATATGTCTTGAATGGTTTATGTTGTCTGTGTAAGTAAAAGAGCTTCCTAAGCATCAGAGTTGAAATCCCCATGTAGGTAATCTCTGAGTATTTATATGCTAGACTGCAATTACATGACAGAAACAGAAGTCCCGAGTACAAGCCTTTCCTGCCCAAGCTCAGTTCGGATTTCCTCCTAGTAGCAGGAGGGACTTCTCCTGTAGGTAAGCTTACTAGGAGGGTTTTTTTTTCATTAGGCTGGCATGCAAATGTCGAAAGGAAGTGGCTGGGGGAGAGAGGAGGAGGCAAGGCAGAGTGGCATGTTTTATTTTTATCCTAAAATTACATTCAGTGAATTAAGTACAGTGAAAAGAGCTGTCTTGGGCTGTTCAGAGGGTTGTCTCCACAAACAGACAGCAGTGACAGTGCACTTTTTTTCTTGATTTTTAAAATTCGAATCTGGAGAAGAGGAAAAATGCATTACATCTCACATGTGTTTTCTCATTCTGTCCTCTGGTACCGTGGTGTAAATCAAGAATGAATTCTTGAGGTCAATGAAATTAATTCAATATAGAATCAGTGTGGTCTTTGCAAGATGTGTAGTGTCTTCTAACAGTTGATTAACTTTTTTATCAGAGTAAACAGGATTGTTTAATCTTAATTTTTCAGTTTCTGTAGTAGGTTAGTAGCCAGAAAGACAGAGGACGCTGTGAAGATTGCCTGTACAGCATGGTGGTGGCCCAGAAGCTCATGGTTAAAACGCTTCTATGACAGGGTGCTTCAGGGAGGACAAAGGAAAAATAGTTTACAGATCAGACAAGTTCAGTTGGACAGATGTCTTGCTTTGGGAGCAACAACATTTGAAATCAAACCCTGAAGTGTGAGATACTGGAAGCCTTTATAATTCCTTTGGGCTGAAGGACCAGTTACAGAGAACAAGTTGTTTGTCAACTTTGTTGACCTCTTAAAATAATTGTTCTGAAGCATGTTACAGTACAGCACTGTGCCGCAGATCCCGGCAGACTAGTTGTAAAGAACTGAGCTAGATGTTCTGCCGAGATGTGAACATGTAACTTAAAGCAAAGTAAACAGTGATGTGGCCGTGCTGTAAGAGTGATGTAGAGCTGTGATTTGTGCTGGGAGCAGGAAGAAAGCAGTCGGCAGAGATTGAAACAGTGCATACTTTCAACAAAGTGGTGCCAAGTAGCCACAATACAAACACGGAACAAAGCCAAAGAGAAGCATAAGTAAGGCTGCAGCTGCTATGAACAGTGAACATAGAGGCAATAGTGCTACAGGTAATATTAAATTTATTGAGTAGACCAAATTCAGACATAAGAGTGAGGATTGGCCAGGCGTCACAGCATCTTCCCCTAGCTATGCTTCTCGGCCGCTTCAGGCAGAGAGAGGACAGGCTATTGCCGTACAGTTTCAAATGGGATTTGTCAGTGTGTAGCTTTTCTAATTTTTGTGACTTGTTTATGTCACGACTGAAAGTAAGGATGTCAGCATTTATCCAGGTGAGACTGAGACATGATGGGACTAGAAATACCCAGAACACTTGAGCATGCCATAAGAGAGATGTGACTAGAAGTGAGCTGGGAGTTTATTTCTCAGCATAATAACCAGTGATTAATGGTTCCAAATTTATGAGTAACTGTGTAGCAAAAAGATGGACAAGTATCTGCAGGAGATTGCTGGAGTTCCTGACGAAACTCCAGTTCACTTCACTGGGGACAGTTTGTAGTAAGGCACCAGTCTATATATTCATCCCTCAATGAGAAGTGCGAAGTCCTGTGTTCGTTGTTTCACTGGACTGCAGATCTGTTGTCTTCAATTTGCAGATAAAGCAACGTGTTTGGCTTTGTTGTTTGCGTCAGGGGATGGGGTTGGGATCTTAACTGCAACCCAACGTAGGAGCTGCGAGCTGAGCTAGGCTTTTTCTTCCTGTGCAATGTCATTGCTCGTAAATGCTCTGCGAAGCCCCGCAGGCCTCAGTGGCACTGGGGAGGTGCCATTTCTTCTTACTTCAGTTATAACTGAATTAAACTAAATGGCAATTTGGCATATTGTGTGTGGACTGGGATGGGATCCAGCCTATCAGCGGTTGTGCTGCATGTGCACGTTTGACAAGAGTAAAAGAGTGAAGCAAAGAAGATCTCACTTGAATAGACCTGCAATTTTTCTGGGTACAAATTTGGGTCTGAGTGTTGCAGAAGATAATGTTTTATGTATGTTACTTAACTCTTTCTTTTAATTTTTGGAGTTTTGTTCCATATTTTGGTGGTAGCTCAGACATCCTGATCCTGTCAGGGATATCAATATCCTTTTGCCAATATAATGATTCAACAGCACTCAAGTCAATTGACGATGAGGATATAGTAAATAATAAGAATGAAGAAGGACTTAGGACTGTATCAGCATATATTGATGTTCCTCCATGCCACAATGGTATTCATAGCAGTATTAACTTCATACAGTGGGGTAGCTTAAAACACTAAGGGAAAGCATAATTAAGTACCTTTTTATTATGACCATGAAAGCTTTGAAAGGAACTAGAAGAATGGAGAGGCCATGTTTATACTGCAGACACCGACCATCTAGTTTTGTTGATTTCTGAGCTTTCATTGATGTCAGGTGGCTGCAAAAGCCCTTAGCCTAGTGTAGTTAAATTGGCAGAAGTTTACTTCTTACTGGTAGAACGCACTTTGGGTGGTGAGAGCTGGAGTACACTGCTTCCACAAAAATACAGCTTTAATGGCAGAAAATGCAGCAGCGCTAAGGATGTTGGTGGCTTCACTGCCAAGTGGTCACAATATGGGCTGCAGGGTCTTCATTACTCACAAGACCTTATCTGGCTGGAGGAGGGACTGGTGGGAATTTGTTTGCGTGTAAGTCACTGGCTGCTGGGTGGTGTACTAATAGCGAAAACCTCAACAGTGGCTACCTCTAACGGATTCTTCCTTTCTATTTTGATCTGTTTCTCCTGCAGGGCTTGTGAAGTTGGGGGTTCACTGTGTCACGTGTCAGAAGGTCGCGATAAAAATTGTCAACAGAGAGAAGCTCAGCGAGTCGGTGCTAATGAAGGTAATTTTCTAATACGAGATTTTAAAAAAAATTAAGTTCTTGTTCTCTGTGTTAAGTTCTCTGTGTCTTCTGTTCCATGCAAAATTAATGTCTTTAATTACGTATAACAAACATCTCTGTCAGTACTGGGATTATGGGGAGCATAATAACAATAATTTAGTTACGGAGGAGGCTAGGGCAGCTGAAATTAAATAGGAGTATGCCTGTGCTTTGTGAGCAGAATAAACGGTCAGCTGCAGAGCTATTGCTTCTCTGCTGGGGCAGATGTGTGTTGGGCATCTGACTTCCACCACTGCAGCAGTGCATAGTAGTTGTGGTACATTGCAGACTGAGGCATGCAAATGTCAGTAGGAAGATTTAAGAGAGGCTGGTGAATCTGTTGTTTGAACACTCCTAGTGCTTGCTCTGCTGCATGGGTTCATTATGATCTGATGTGCCAAGGTCCGTGACTGCTTAAAGCTGTTGTAATTCTGTTAACAATCCACAGAGCTGTGCCATTGGAAACCATCAGTGTCTGTCCCAATGACTGTGGTGTTCAGAAGAGCTCAATTCGTTTTTCACCTAGCCTTATGATACCAGTCTCCTCGTATGAGTGTCACTGATTGATCCCAGAAACCTAAAAATAAACTAAGTATATGCATAAAAGTTTATTCATGTGATTTGGTGACTAGGAAGGCTAGATTCAACTTGATGGGAGGGCACACAACTGCACTGCAATCAACAGAATTCCATCAAGCTGTCACCTCCAAATGATGCTAACAGCTCTGAAGGCAGCGTAGAGCACTTTATTGAGGTAACTCCCCTGTAAGCACATGGAGTGTATGTCTTTGCACTGCTGATTCTTACATGTAATTCTGTGTCAGCTGTTTTCCAGCACAAGTAAGTGTATCAGCCTTACTAGGAGCAGAAAGAAAATGGAGATTGAAGACATACGTAGTCAGTGAATGTTATGCATACAATGGAAGGGATTTTTTTTTCAGAGAAGGATTCTTAAAGTTTATATTGAGTTGTAATGTGTTCAGACTTACGTTTCTGGAATTTCTTTGAAGTATTCCCTGTCCCGCAGTACTATGGATTCAAACAGTCTTCTAATACAGACCAAAAGTTAGAAAGTGAAATAGGTAAGAAAACTGCAACTTTAAAGGGAGATTCAGCGGATGAATGGAACATGACGAAAGCAAACAGAGTGTGTAAATGGTAAAATCTGAATGAGACTCTAAACACTTCGAATATTTACCAGAGTACCATAGTAGCAATATTTTTAAAATACATGAGCATTTTGTTTGCAGAGAGGTAGTCTCTGGTATCTGTATAAAACATTTTATTTACCTCATTGATTTTCAGAGTAGGAGGCAAATCACTTAGCAGAGCAAAGTGATCTCTCTGCTTTAGTTGTGTTGCATTACCTTGGTTCTAGTATGAAATCTAAGTAGTGAAATGGTGTGTTAGGCCCTTGNACCTCATTGATTTTCAGAGTAGGAGGCAAATCACTTAGCAGAGCAAAGTGATCTCTCTGCTTTAGTTGTGTTGCATTACCTCGGTTCTAGTATGAAATCTAAGTAGTGAAATGGTGTGTTAGGCCCTTGTTTACATGGCCACATGCTGAAGCGTACCATGTTTTATGTACGATTGTACAGCATCCTTCTCAGGAGGCAAGCACGCGTTGTATCGTGATTCTAATTCTCAGACCATTCTTGGTGAGATTTTCTCTTTCAAGGATTCTTCTGTTCTCTGTGCTCAGGAGCTTGGAACAACAGATGGGATTGAAGTGGTTTGCCCAGTTCTTGCATAAACTCAGTAACCAGATGTCTTTTCAGGAACGCTCTGTGTCTGCTGGTCACAGACAGGGCCTGGGACTTCTAAGTGAATTTGGAATTGACTGTGCTGTTAGCTAGCATAATCCAGCCTGGCTGAAGGGGAAAAATGCTTGAAGCTTTAGGCAATCCCGGTGTGACCACTGCCAAGCATCCAGCTGACAGCTTGCTGCATGGAGTCAGCAGCCTCAGGGAGATAGCCAATGGTGAAGCCAAGTCATGGTGGTGTGGTGGCATTCCTCCTTTGCAAAGCTTCCCACTAGTTTATCAGTTCCAGTCACTGTCTTTGCCAGTGGGCTGTGCAGAACAAGCCCTGGAGCCAAATGATTCAAGACCACAGCTAGTCTCTCAAGCCTGGCCCAGATTGATGGATTTTGCTTTAATCCATGCTTGGACAGAAAAACTGGATCTGACAAATATACACACCTGCCACTTGAAGCTGTAACACTGCAGTGCTGTGGCCATTTATCCTAGACCATAAGGAAGAAGTCTGCTCGCAGTCCTTTCAACACCTAAATTACAGGCGCAAGCATATACAGCAGCAGGCTGCTTTCTCTGCCATCATTATTCTACTTTAACTTGCTCCTTATAGCCTACATTTCTCCAGCGTTTTTGCAGTGTTTTATTCTGTACATTCAGGGAACTGTCCCTTCTTTCTGCAGCTGCTCTTCATCTGAGCTGTGCAGAATTGAGAGGCATTTGGTAAAGTGCTTTCTAATCATAACGTCGTAGTATCGATATTTCTGGAGAGAAGAATTTGGAATTGAAGCAGCTGGTCTCAATTAGCAGAACTGCTGCTATGGAGATGATACACAGGCAGGTACGATGCAGCACAAGCCGCAGTAAACGTATCACGCAAACACTTGCTGCCCAGTCAAAGGACAAGGCTGCTCGATGCACATGCGAGCCTTTTGCTTTGTCATGCTAAACACATGCTGCACAGCAGTGTTCCTTTCCCAGCTCCAGGTTGGGATGGTTTGGGAGCCTGATTTTGGGGCAAAGCTATAAATGTAATTTCGCAGATGAGAACAGAAGGGCTGGTTCTGTTCTGACTCCTGCTTTCACACAGCTGGTAAAAGCTTCAACTGGGTTGCTTCAGCTGCACTGTGGTAACCCCCACTGATGTGGAGACCTGCCTCCCCGCGGTACCTCTAGCTTGCTGTAGCACAAACAGGCAAAAAGATTTCAGAAAGGAGAGCGTTATACAGAGTGTCTTGAGATTGAAATAGGGTTCATTAATTTCCCTGAAGTACTTCTGGATCGGAGAGGAAAATCAGGCTCAGAATACAAGAGCTGAATGTATCTCTAAAGCAGTAAGGTTTCCTGATCAGGCAGGTTCACTGTTGATGGTTGCATTTTCAGTACCAGGACAAGCATTTGGAGTTTATAACTTCAAAATATAAAATGAAAGCAAATATTTCCTCTGATGTGGCAAAAACTTTTTTGGAAACGTTGAGACGTCCCGTGAGATGTACTCAGAAGAGTCCTTTCCTCCCTTACCACCTCACTAGTTCTCTTCCACTCCCTCCTTCCAAAGAATAAACAACAAAAAAGCTGCTCTTTTGGTGATCCATCAGATGAAATACGCTTTGGACAGACAGTAGCAGTAGGGAGCGTAAAGGGCGAAGAGTGAGAAGGGGACAGCTGGCCTTGGACTAATTACTTGAACAGGCAGGCATCCTGAGAAAGTCACAGATGTCCCAGGCTTGCTGAGTGGAGCCCAGAGCTCCGTATGTGTGCTTTGAGCGTATGTGCGCTTTGAGCGTATGTGCCTTTTGTTTGTTCTGACTGAGCCCCCAGGTGCTGGCCTTGGAGTGTGGCAAGTATTTCCCGGGTGGAGGATGGGAAGAGACCCAGTCCCTTCCATGTTTCTCTTGTGGAGCTCCATTGAAACATGGGTAGTAAGTTTAGGGGAGGTCGGTTGGTTTAGAGCCTTGTGGTGCTAATAAGCTCTGCTTCCGAAAACCTCTGCAAAGGTGTAGTGTGTGTTATTAAGCAGGGAGGATCATGCAGCAGTCGCTGTCGGAGATCACTGATTGCCTGATGTAATTGAGTGGAGGGATAGGTAGCAGGATCAAGTGTCAGCCTCTTGGAACTGCCAAGATAACTTACGAAAGCGTAATTGTAAATAGGCACTGCTGTGCATGGTCTTTTTGTCATCTCTTGCTTCTTCCTGGGCTTCTATTTCAATAGCTACTTATTTCTTTACTACCTTGTCCTACTTTGAATCTTTCCTTCCCTCTCAATTTTCTTTCAGTTGTTATTTTGCCTCTTTAACCCCTTTCATTCCTTTCTCCCTCATTCTGTGATTTCTTCCTTTTTTCTCTATCTTTTCCCCTTTTACTACAGAAAGTCATGTAATAACTGCCATTGTTTTGTTGCAAAAACTGCTGAAATGCAGCATGTCTGGTTGAAGGGCCATTCTTCAAGGGTAAAGTTTAGAAATTTGGCACAATTCAGACAGTATCTGAGTGAGTAAGTAAACAATCAGAGCTCATGTTTTATGAGACTCAATGGAGTCAATCTACCTAGTTTATTAAAGAGAAGGCTAGGACATAACTTAATCATGGTCTGCAAATACTGATAAGGAGGATAGGCATTTGATAATAGAGGATATTACAGTCTTGGGGACAAAAACCTTACTGGAAACTAATAGTTGTAAGCTGTAGATAGACAGATTAAATGTAGAAATACCAGGCCTGTTTAGCCACTGGATAAAGTTACTAATTGGAACAAGCCAAGTAAGTTTTTCCCCTGAAAGACTGTTAAATTTCATCTTAAACTGCTGTGTGTTTTTCTAAAACCTAGATCCTAGTTCAGCTTCAGCTGCTGGACTTGCAGCAGGAAGTAGTTGAAGATAGTTTCTTGATCAGTGCTATGCATTAGCTCTGACGGGGTCAACACAACAGCCTCTCTGGCCTGAAAATCCACGGAGCTGTGAATATCTAGTCACACACTTGAAATCTGTAAAAAGTCACTTATCTCTGTCTGGAGCATAAAAAGAGGCATTTGTGCAAGGTACCAGCAGAAGCATAAATTTAGGCTCCCCCACATTAAGTTAAAGAAGGGAATACCTGAGAGCAGCATCTTCGCTTTTCAATACCTCATTTTCAGACTTCTCGAACGAAAGACTGTGGTATTGGCTGACCTAGCTGTCCTCAGCTGCTGACTGGAGGCCTGGTCTACAGAAATCATTACCAGAATATCAGAACAGAATATCAGTGAGAGCTAAATATGAGACAGAAATGGACTGAATACTGTAATTTGGCTCAGATTTAGCTTTGATCATAACAAGGGCAGTTTCCCTGATGTTAGCGAAGCCAAACTCACCAACACCAAACCTGAATTTCACCGAATCAGAATTTTTTTCTTAATGTATTCAGTAGCAGCCTAATTGTTTTCTAGTGGCAGTACTTAGGAGTTTTGCTATTGATTGCAGTGGAAACAGTGTTAAGCTGCTGCTGAATCGCACTGAATACCCCTACCATTGGGTACAAGTGAACAAAGAAATGAGACCATGTGATTTCACTAGTGAAATGTGTTTAGATTAATCTAGGATACTGGCACACAAGATTTTGGAGATGGTCATATTAAAAGTAGCAAATAAAGGGAAAGTGCTTCCCTTTATTAAATAGAAGTCCCAAAGAAAAGGTTTTAAAGCATAAATGAAACTTTCCAGGACTCCCTGATGAAGAAACACTGTGCTAACTTGCTAGTACTCATCTATTATTCTTCCCATTGATTGGCATATTTCTGCGAGAGGAGAATAACCTGGAGGACCTTGTATTCATGGCAAAAAAAGATGAAAGGATGAAGGAAATTAAATCTCCCCAAAATGTGTACGTGCTCTCTGATACTTGTATTTTTACTTGCTGTTGAACACGCAGGTTGCAATGTGCAGGTGAGTGTGTTCACTCTTACGTGGATTGTCCCTTGCACATTCGCTGCACGTGCTCGTTAAAAACACACACTCTCACCCTCATTGTGCTTTATCTTTAACTTGGAGAATTACCCCATGCTTGTCTGCTTTTAGCACTGGAAGAGACCAGATTAGAAGTGTGTGCGTGTCTGTGTGTGTTTGACACTGCGTAGGTAGTGATCAAACTGCAGGAATGATTGACATTCGTCAAAGAACACGAGTGCACAAACACACGCTCACCCCCTGCCTCTGTGACCCTAGTTCGTATTCCAGTAGCAACCCAGTTAGCACAGCACAGCTTCATGTCTGCGGGTCTCTCTTTGGAGTTCGAAGAGATAAAAAACCACCTTGCAATATGAAANTTCGTCAAAGAACACGAGTGCACAAACACACGCTCACCCCCTGCCTCTGTGACCCTAGTTCGTATTCCAGTAGCAACCCAGTTAGCACAGCACAGCTTCATGTCTGCGGGTCTCTCTTTGGAGTTCAAAGAGATAAAAAAACACCTTGCAATATGAAAAACACAGGGAAAATAAAAGGGGCTTTTTTTTTTTTTCCTTGGCTCCCTTCTGCTATAGGGAGTTTGGGACTAGCGATCTGTTACTGAATGTATAATGCAGAGGGTTTTGTTTTAAACTGGAGCTGGTGGGGAGCATTGAAAGCCTGTTCACTTGTCATCTGTTTGAGCAGTTAGAGAAGTTGGGTAATTGTGTTTTCCTTCAGAGAAGAATTGCTCTCTGCCTGCAACTTTCCACCACACCCACAAGGAACACAGTTTGAGGTGTTCTTAAAGAAGGAAATTAAATAGGAATCACGAGCACATGATGTACCTGTCAGAGGAACAAACCTGTCAAGTGTGCACAGTGCCTTTTGCTTTCTAAAGTTAGTATGATCAATTGAGGCATTTGGGCAAGCTATAAAAATAATTGGCCCTATTTTTTCCACCCTACTTTTAGTTCCACAGACTTGTAGTATAGCAGTCTGGCTCAAACCTCTAGTGTACCAAACACGTTCTACCCACAGCCGTGTGTGTGCAAACACATAGACACAGACAGTCTACCATTCTCATGGGCTGCCTTGGTCATATAGCAATGACTGTTCTCAGGAGCCCTGGCTAGAGCTAATTGAACTAGAGGAATGCTTTCCCATTTATTTCACTTGACCATAATTGTAATGCCTGGGTAGGGAAATAACTGGTCCCAGAGATGAGATGTCTAAATGTGCTCTGCCTTCCAGTCCTCATGCACGTGTGAGCTGCTGTCAATAATTAGCCTGTAAAACCCCTTTCTGTTCAGCTTTCTCTTCAACTATTTCCACTGTAGTTGCACCATGCTTACGTTTGGGGTGAGAGAGACCATAGTTTGACTTCACATTACTTTCTCTACCAAAGCTTCTGGGAATTCTCCTCTTCCTGGGCCAAAGCTTAGTTTTATCAAAAGATACCAATTCACTAAAATGTTTTCTCTGAAATAACTTTGGCTCAGTGAACTCCCAATATATCAAAGACTAGGTTTCTTTTGAACTCTCTCTGGGTTTGTAGCAGGCTGTTAGGGAGTTCTGCTTGCCATCTCCAAAGCAGAGACCCTCAAAGCCCTGCCCCTTCAGGGACTCCCACTGCCTCTGAGCCCTAGGTTATCAAGCCAAGATGTAGGAAGTTTTGAGACAGGCTCCAGGAGTCCACAGTTCTGGGGCAGACCCAGCATCCCCAGCTACAGAGATGTGACCCTACGAACATTGCTACAGGGGGCAGTGGCAGAAGGCCCTGGGATCCTCAGCTGTTGTCAGGCATGATGCTCAGTTTCCTGGGAAGGACAACCAGTAGGAGTTACCCTGAAAGGTAAGGGGAACCTCAGGCGAAGGTTAGCTTCCAGGCTCGGCCTGGTGGAGGTGGGGTATGGAGCGTGAAAATCTTGAGACTGGCATCCAGAGCTTGTAACCCCTGGTCAGATGCCACGGTATTTCCAGAATTTCTGGCTGGCTAGACACCCAGTTGGCCTGGGAACCTGACACTTCAGAACCCTCCAGCCTGGGTGGTCTCGGTAGCAGAGCCACCTGGAGCTGTAGTCTTTGTTAACTCCAGATGTGGACCATGGGTCTAGCAAGACTCTTTTTTTCAATCTGGAGCTGCAGGCTCTTTGGTGCATTCAAAATCGTACTACTTTTTTATTCCTGACTCACTGAAGGTTGATGAAAAATACTAAAAAGCATTGGCTTTTGATCTGACTTAAGCTAAACTTCTTTTTCTACCAGCACTTCAACCAGCTCTGTTCTGTTGTTAATTAATCAGTCTGAAGAGGTGGAGAATGAAACCTGTCCCAGTGTGCAGAGAGCAGAGGATGCCACAGGAGAGTGAGTTCTGGTTGAGCCATAGGTAGAAATGGCCACATTTACAGATAGGAAATGCATTTTAGGTTATGGATAAAGTAACTTCCCAAATCTTTTAAGCAAAAAGGAGTTAGGGGGATGTTTTCTGACCCGAACTACAGAGATATTTATAAGTTACACAGCTCCTTATAAAAAATAATTTTCTTTGCTCACACAATTTCTTTATGGACTGAGAGCAAACCTTGGAGTGAAACTCTGATGCAGTCAGCACTGTGAATGCAATATTGACCAAACCATTTGAAACCTGTATCTATAAGCACCACAGCAATGGTGCCAGATTTTGTAAATCATTCCCCACCCACCGCCCGTGCTGGAATTAAATGAGTGTGCTTTGTGCCAGGATGTATTCTGGTTTCTTAGAGACTATTATATCCTGTTTCTATGATTCTGCCATGCCAGTATTTACTCAGTGTCATTGCAAAAACTTGTAAACTCTTTAGGAGGAGGAAGATGCTGGGATCTCAGTGCTGCAGCACAGCATGTGCTTTGCAGGGTGATTTCATTAAGGACCAAGGGTAACTTGGCAAGTGTGGTTTAGGTTGTTGTATATTTTCTTTTCTATCTTAAACTCTTGTTTTTCTGAGTTGCAGATGAAAAGATTTCTGACTTCATTTTACATTTGTGTGTATTTCATATTCCAGAATGTTGTCTGGAAGCCTTTCAATTCTTTTTTCTTTTCTCCATCAGAAGAGCTCTAGCGGTAATGGGGCATCAATCCTTAAGTAGATTGTCTGAGACCAGAATTGGCTCAGGTATTTGACCCTGCATCCATCATGTAGAATAAGCACCATAAACATCAATATACTGATCCATCCCAATTAAGGGACGTAGTCCATCCCTGTATATAACAGGCAAGCCATTTGAGCAAAGGCTTTGTTCAGAGATTGTCTTAAATTTTTGCTGAAACAACTGGGTAGTGCCTTGTACGCCACCAGTACCTCTCTGTTAAGAAGTATTTCTTAGCCCCATATCGCTTATGAGTTTCCCAGCTCTGACAAAATGTGTCACCTGGTGGATATTTAACCAGTACAACTGAGAGCCAAGGGCTGGCGCTGCTCTGTCAGTTAGGGGATGCAGGCTCTTTTTGTTTGTTTTGCATTCTTCTACGCAACATGAACGTTTTGCTGATCATTTGTTAAGTGAAAACCAGGCCTCGCTCAGTCTATGCCTGCAGTTCGTGCTGTTAAGTGGTTGGCACAAATTTTGGAAAAATCTGAGAAGGCTCAATCCCAATCCAATTAACTGTTAGTTCTGGAGCTGTCAGGTGGAGCCGGAGACAATATGCCATGGGTCTGCTTCGCTGCTATTAGAGCATGTTGATCTCTCTAGTGGTAAGGGTGTTTTCTCTTTTACCAAGTGCTATCTTTGAACTCACTGCCTTGCCTCCTGGCAGCCTGAGATGCCGAATCCACGGTTGACGTGTATTTAGTATGCTGGTCTGTTCATGAAGAGCGCTCCCATAGCAATAAACCACTGTTCGCATTCCCGTGCTGTCCTGCTGTGGATGCACACACCACACATAGACGACACTCCAGAGACTTCCTTCAAAAGGGTGTTTCTTCTCCAACTCCATGAGAATCTTCCAGGTGCGCTAATACTGAGAGAGCTTAAGCCCGTGCTCTAGTGGTCCAGCTACCATGCAATGATAAAATTGCAGGCATGGTGTGGTTGATTTTTCTCCAGTGTGGGAGAATCAATCACTGCTTTGTCAGAATACCTGGTATTCTTGAACCTTATGGTGTAATATAATAAGGTGTGCTCTGCAGCTGCATGGGGAGGCACCAGCAATGGCTTTGTGCTGTGAGGGATAATGGAGATGCTACCTTAATTCTCTAGAAACCATAGGGAAGGAGAGATTGAGCTTGATCTTGAACTTCTGCATCTGTTGCAGTCTCTCAGTGTGTAATAATTGCTCAGTAACGTCTCTTGTTATGTTATCGTGCATTGCCCCTGGTGGAAATAGGGACTTCCAAAAGTGGCAAGAAATTCTGGGATGCAGGCTGGCTTTTTCAAGAATGCTTGGTGAAAACTCAGTCAGGCAACCAAAATCATTGTCCTTTCTGGAAATTTGGGACTGATGCTCAGACCATGATAAAATGAACACATTCAAAGTCTTGTTTTAGAACATTATGGTACGCCAGGGGTGAACAGCTGTCAGCGCTCAAGAAGGATGTGGCCTAAGAAACATGATCACTTGTTTGTGTTCCTGGCATATACCACAGGCAGAAACATTCTTATATCGCTTGTAGCTCTCACAAGTACCTCCTCTTCTCTACGTTCGGTAGGGAAGTAGTGAGGAAATGTCACTGGGGCGAGGTGTAACACAACAGAGTGCATCTCTGTAGTTTTAGGTTTCCTGTTGCTCCAGGAGACAGAAATGTTCTTTATCATCCGTATCTCTCACTTGCAGGCCTAACTACAGGAAATAAATAACAGCAACATGTATAAACAAGACAGCAATGCATAGTTTGATCTCAAATCTGTTCATAAGGAATGCTCCTGTCTTTTAATGGGGTGTGTAGTTTATCTTATTGCTCCAGTTCCTAATAGTTTGTTGTACCTTTCTGTACAACTCTGTATAACTAAGTAACCGAGGCTAGAAGATGTAAAATGAAGAAGAGTCACCAGAATATGCAAAAACTGTCATAACAAACGTACCAGGAGGTGGGAATTATGTTACTAGCTCTCTCCATTGTATCTAAAGCAGGTTTTCAACAGTTGTGATACACACATGTAGTTGTCCTACACGACTTGCTAATAGATTACATTTTATCGTGTTCTGGAAGTCCGGTCGCACCGTCTGTCAGAAACCTGTTGCTGTGGATCCTTGCAATAGACTGGAATTTACCATTGCTCTGTGGGCAAAAATCTCGTGTGTGTGGAGATGGTCCATCAGAAAGAACTTGCTGTCAAGAGGCAGAATAATTTCCCCCAGCTGTGAAATACTTTAGCATAAAGTTATTTTTGAGATATTTTTCTTCTTATATTTCTTTCCTAATACCCTGAAATAAGTCCCCTCAGTCTAATGTTCTGTCGCTTTTCTTTGATGAATTTCCTCTCTTCACTCTTGCTCCCTCAGCTGTCCTTGAATTTCCTTCCTAAATCCCTTCTGTCCTTTGCTAACCCCCTGTTGTCCCTCACTGTCCACTGCAGCGATTTCAGAGCAGAAAGGAAAGATGCGCACGGTAAGAGAGTCCGTATTATCCTCTAGGTATTACGGATTCATTTTATCCTCATTTCCACCTCTTAAATCAATCTGTGGTTTATCAAATCCAGAAAATAATAACATTTACTTAAGAACAAATGGGTAAAATCATTGGGCGCAGGACAGAGTGGTGCACAGCTATCCTCACAGTCATCTGGGGTTGTATTTTCACTTCTTTTTCATACAGGGTTGTAAGTTGTGAGTTTAGCAGCCACAGAGGAACTTGGATTAGGGAGTAGTCTTGGGGGGATACCCAAGAGGTATCTTGGGGGGATCCCAAACCCCTTCTGGGCAGCAGTGCAGTGCAAGGTCTAGAATTGATTGCTCTATAGCACCAGAATATCCCCAATATAAGAGACAAGGCGTCTGGGCCCTGCCCAGTGGGCCAGCAGAGTAAGAAAGATGTATTTCACAGGGACTCACGTGGAAGTCCAGCAACGGGTAGGAACATATCTAAGTACTGCCTGTAACAGTATTAAAAAACCCCAGCCCTCGGAGATCTGTTAACCTTAAAGCTTCATTTTCAGAGAAAAGCTGCCCTTGCCCTCCTCCATGGCTGAGCGAGGCTGGTAGTAGTGGGAACACTTTGAGGTAAAAGCACTGCTGAAAACTGCTTTACTTAGTATCAAGGAGGGAATTACCAGCGACTGGGGACATAGTATGTGCTCCGTGTTAGGTAACAACCACTTGCTGCTCGTGTACCAAGAGAGCATGTAGTTTATTGAGCCATCCTGTCACCTGGCAGCCTGTCACCCTTTTTTTGGCAGATACCCATGATTCAGTGTCTCTCTGCAGCCATTTGGCTGCAGAGGCATCACAATACAAATTGAACCAGCGTTCTGGCTCTCAAATGTCAAGACTGGAGCTGATGACATACTGCTTGAGGAAGAAAGGAGATAGCAAGGACGGGGAAATCTAAGATAGCCAGATTGTTACAGAGTACAGGAGTGAAATATTGGACAAATGTGTAGAATTATCAAAATAAGGGTTGGAAGGGCCCTCTGAGGGTTTATGTAGTCCATCCTCCCACTCAAACAAGGACTGCTGTTGACATGGGTCGGCCATGGCTTTGTCTATCTTGGTTTTGAAAACCTCGAGGGACTGAGATTCATCAGCCGCTCTGGACAGCCTGTTCCAGTGCTCCGTTAACACTCCTAGCGATTCATTTCATCCTTAATCTCTAACCTGAACCCCACGGCAGATGTGAGGAGAGAGATTGGCAGCTATCATGGCTATTGCATTCAGTAATGAATAAACTTGTGTCAGTCATCAAATGAAGACTTAGAACAATTTTAAAAATTGTACAGGAGTTGGAAGAAAAACTTAATGCTTTGGAGAACTGTGGAGACAGTACCGCATGCTGCAGCTCATGGTAGGGACAACGAATCAGTGAAATTAAAAGCCATGTCAGGAAAACTTAGTATGAAAAGGGGCAGTAGAAACAAAAGTGATGAGTAAAACTGAGACTCAATAGACTAGCATACAAAGGATGGGGGTCTCAACAGGTGGAAACAAACATTGCAGCAGTAGCATGAAGGGTTTAGGACTCTGGTTTACTGAAGGGACTCTGAGGCTTAAGCAGCTTAAAGGAACTCACGGAAATGATTACATCTCGTCTGTTGTTTGAATACCAACAAGAGATCAACCACATTAGCAGGCAAAGGATGAATGCTTTCTTAGAGCCTGCCTGGAGTCTGGAGAGGAGATCCTGGCAATCTGTGGGAGGGAACACTGGAAGTGGGGTCATAAATGCACTGGGCTGGAATAAACCACATGATTACTGGATTGCTGTCATTTAAGTATTAGATATAAATCAAAATTTAAATATAGATAAACTTCTGTAACTATAGTTTGAGGAACAAACTAGCAGATGATAGATGAAATAATGAGTGTATTGACATGCCTTCACTGCACTTCTAAAGAGGTCTCAGCTATTTCTGCTGTTTCATTTCTCACTCTCTCAAATTGCTGGTTCTCACATAGGCTCGACCTCTAATGCTCTGATATCATCTCTCCAGCTGTCCCTTTCATTACAGTTTCTATTTCCACTTGTTTTCCAGATGCAGAATCGGTTAGAGATGCTAGGTTTCTCTCCCTTTATTTTTACACATCTTTTGAACAGTGATACCATTCGTATCATCCTTAATTTCTCCCTCCTCATTGCTATAACTGTCTGCTACTACTGCAACTGTTTTTCTTTTCCTGTTTTGATTCTGGGTCCTCTATGTACATCTCTTCAGACTACCCCACAGCTGTCCTCCTTTACAGCTACTGTAGTTATAACCCCTCTGGTAGTTCTGTGTCCTCAGACCCAAATTCAACCTTTAGCTATGGTCTACTAATACCCATAAGCCTTAGGAGGCTTTTAATTTACCGTTTTTTCAAAAGCTTATGGAACTTAAACAAAACTAGCTTCTATTTTGTGTGCATCCTTAACCTGAAATAAGATGCCACAAATCCTGCCGTCATGTCTAATGGTCTGATAGCAGCTCTGTGACCTTCTCTGTGACTGAATACAGGATTTAACACAGCCTGATTTAAAGAAAACGCTGTTAATAACCACTCAGAATGATCAGCTCCTTTATTTGCATATGCAGATATGAATTTTTAAAGTTACAATGTTTCAAGCAGGGTATATCAACAGTTTAAGCGTTATTCTTATGATCAGGATCACGCATACATAGACCCGTAGCACGCAACGTAACTGGAGAAGTGAGAGATCTAAGCAGAACTGACGAATTTGGAGCCTGGCAAAAACGTTACATCTTAACAGATTTAATACGTATATAGATGTTTAGATAGCCTAAGCTTAAAGCCTGTACTTAGACCCTGTAGAAGTCAAGAATGCGTTTCAAGGTTTTAAGAGCCAGGCACGTTTCTGAGAATATGTTTTAATGAATTAGTTTTGGTTATGCGATTCAGGAAGCTAATGATGTAGTAGTTGAAAGATCAAGGTTTCTTCTATGTGTGTCGTAATGTATTGATACTGGATGGGAATTTTTTAATTGATTTAGTAGACAATACGCAACAGGTATTTGTTGCCTGGTGAGTAAGTGGCATATGACGTGTTTCTGCTAACCATCACGGAAATAACTTTCATTCATTTTCAAGCCAGACTTCTGTGGCTCAAAATGTGTATAAAACATACTGACCTAAGCTCGGAGTTATCATAAGAGGATTGTACTCCTGTTGGATTCAGCAGAACTGCAGCTACTTTCTACAGGTCTGAATTTGCCCGTGGAGTTTTATTTGCACTGTGTCATCCCTGAGATAAAGCTCAGAGGCTCCCTGATCCTCTTGCTGTGAGAAATAATTTTTACTCACCGATGGGCATTTTTGCTCCACCCATTATGTGCATTTTCCAAGCCATAACCTCCTCCTTCTCAAACAGATGATTTGATTTTTGTTTGGTTTATTTTTAAGTGATTTCCCGGGGATGGGAGGAATTTCTGTGTGTGCAGAACAACTGTTAAACTGAATCCTTGTTACAGTAACATCAAGTGGCTGCTTTAAACTGCTAACCACCCATCTGAGTCATTATGTTAAATGTTCCTTGCTTCTGGGCACCTCCCTCTCTGTGCGTGCCACAGTGATGTGAGAAGAAACACAGAGGTTTCTGTGGGATCTTGACATCCTACCCAAAGCACCAAAGGGCATGAACAGCATCGGTTTCTAAGTAAGTCTATTCCCATAGACTTGAATTCACCCAGTGGATCTGCTGGTACAGTGCAGTTGCAAAAATATATAGATCAGAAAACTGGAGTAGAACTGGAAGAAGTTTTAATGAGTTATTTGTAAATGTGTACATATACTTTAGAAATTATGCCTTTGAGAAAGCAACATGGACAGAATTTTGACTCCCCAAATATACCGCAATAGGAAACATACTCGGCATATTATACCCGATGCTGTTTATAGCTTCAGGTGCTGGGGAGGATGCGCGGGTGCCTCATGAAAAGCAAACTTTGGAGGCGGCAAAGATCACATTATTTTATCAGAGTAGCTCTTGCCCTTCAGCCATCCACAGCTGCAAAACTTCAGGCAGCAGGTTTTTTCCCCTCTTTGTGTAGGAACCTGCCTTTAATTCCTCTTTGCTGTTAACACACATCCTGATAAGTCTAGCACTTGCTTTGGGATGTCTACCAGCCATCTGCTACGAGGGAAGAGTAAATACAACGCTTTCGTCACTGCTGTGTTATTTTGGTTTTTATTAGGTAAAAAAATCTGAAAGGACACTACGCAGGTACAGACCCATCAACTCCTGAACAAATTGGGCAACGGTGTTAGTGGATTCCCAGCCCTTCCGGGGAATTAGTTCCACAGAATAGGTTAGTTGAAAAATATATTTATCTTCAAATGATAACTAGAAACCCTAAGGGAAAACAGACTTTGTGGCAGCTGTTTTTCTCCCCTTGACTGCTCTGTTTTCACTTTGTACTCTAACTCTCTCTTGCCCTCAATTAACCAATTCTTGATACCTGCCCAGCTTTGCAGAATCAACCGCTTAATCACAGACAAAGGCTAAACTTTCATCTTCCCGGAACAGTTTAACCTCTGAACCTTATGCTCTGTGTGTCTTTCTCTTCCTGTGCTTTTGCATTTCCCCAGTGCTGCAATCAAACTTAAGTAGTTTCTTTTCTTTATTATTCCCTACGACGATGAACTAGCGTGAGTGGAAAATGGGGCCAGTATCCTGTGTACATGTTAGGACTCCTGGGCTGCAGTGTTATAAACTATTTGTTACTCCAGAAAACTTGGAGCTGCTGGTGGGAAGCCCATACGTGTTTCAGTTTTGAAGCAGGGTGAGACTGCTTTTTGCCTTGATTTTGGAGAGCAAGATGCCGGGCAAGTTGAAATGGCTTTGTGTCAGTATTCCTATCTCCATGAGAAACAGGAATAATCTGCTCCCTGTCTCACCCTGCACTCTGGTTATAGTCTGATAGCACGTCCACAGCTAATTGCCGTGATTTTCCTCTTCAGTCTCCTTCCATTACAAGTTGAACAAATGATATCCTTAACTGACAGTCTGTTTCATACTTTTCTGCTAGCCTTACCCTTTTTTTGTGTAAGTAACAGATCAGACTTCCCAAGTAGTTCTTCATGTCACAACAATGTCAGGAATACTGTGGGTAACTAATTGGGCTACCAGAAGCCTTTTTTCCTTTTTGGGCTTCATCCAGCAGTCCCGTCTCAGCTAAGACACCCAGTGTTGTGGAAAACTATATTCTTCTGAGTTTTCACTACTGTTCATTTACACATACTGAATTTTCTTTAATTTGTTGCTTTCCCTCCACGTTTACGAACCTCAGATTGGTCCCTTCTTCCATTCCGTTGTATGCCAGGGCTCTGTTTCTCTACAGTGTTAAGTAGCTTGGGAAATCTCTGCTGTGGATGTTTTCAGCCGAAGCGGGTCAACAGCTGAGTAACTGCAGGTTGCATAACTTACAGTTTGGCCCAATGTATCTTTTCATAGGAAAACTAAGCAAAGCAGATGCCAAAAGCAGGTAGTTGGTTTTTTTATCTGCAGAGCTTCCCACCGTCTACAGCCATGCTTTCTGTTACTGTAGGACAGTGCTTCTGGTGAAGTCCTGAGCTCGAGCTGGAGAAGGAGCGGTACTCTACACTGCTGTGAGACATCAGACCAGCCCCTTGGAGACCTCAAAGCTCTTGCCTCTCACACAGCTTCTGCCTTTTTACCGATCCTGAAACATGCTGAGATGGGAATTCAGGAGTTTCAGCCAGAATCACGTGGATGCGTGGGCAGTATCCACAGTGTTAAGGACTGTTCTCGTGCTGCTCTAGCATTTTGGTAAAGCAATTGCAATAAGGAGCCGGCAAAGAGTTAGCTTGGTGGAAGTAAACTATAACCAGTGCTGCCTTTTCCTCCTTTTCTATACTGATGTGGGGTTGTGTGCTTTCCTATCCCTCAGTTGCTTTTGGATCTTGAAAGCTAAAGTGTGTTTTGCGGAAATGAGAAGGCGGCTTGGTGCTGATGTATAGTGATTCATCGAAGCAGAGCAATGACGAGCTTTCCCATTCCGATTTTCCCGTTGTGTATGAATTTCAGACACAAGGCTCAATAAAGCTCTTATTTATGTACATTGTTCATAGAGCTTGCTATTTGATTTAGGGATCTCCCAGTCATCGCATTGGCAATACAGGCTCTACTGTGCAGAGTTTAGCGCTGTAGCTAGAAGGCAACTTACCTCCAAAAAGAGCTTGCACTTGACCTTGAACGTTCTTGCAGTTAAATGCTTGTGCAGGTTTCCTGAGGAGCTGGAAGAGCCAGTTTTGCAGTATGACTCTGCTTCTAAATGTGTCTGTAAAAACCAATGTATTTTAGGTTTTCCTGTTTGTTTTTTCTCTCCGTGGGTCGTAGATCAAATATGTCCAAGCTTGCAAGTGAGAAAAAGGATTTTCTAATTGCTAGTTTCAGAAACTCACTTACTTGGAAAAGATACCTGAAGGTAAAGCTTCTACACCTGAAGGTTAGTTGATTAGCTTTACTGATGATACAGGAACCAAAGTAGGTATTACTCCTTCTGTCGTGGCTGTGCAAGGATCCTCCGCAAGGATGAGAGCAGTGCTAAAACTTTGTTTGTGTCATTTGGCTGCGCAGATGTCTACAAATACACAATAGGGAGCAAGAGGAGGGTTTTTTGAAAGCTGTGCCAATCGCACTGTCAAAATACTTATGCAATACCCGCACAGCACTGCTCTTGGGAATACAGCCTGACTAGTTACCCTCATCCTACGCAAGGTAAGCTTAACCAGTGAAAATTGTGTTTTCATGCTGTCACTGCATCGACGGTAGGGGTTTCTGTGGTCACGGCTTTTTTTAGTCACACGTTGTCATGCCGCTGTCTGATATAGTCATGTTGGCAGCACCCTGAAGTGTAACCACTTCTCTGACTCTTACGTATGCTTTTAAGCTCACCTGTGTTGGAAAGGCACTACCTACCCCCTCGGAGCAGCAGGCAGGTATTTCCTGATAGTTCTGAGAGTACCAGAATCATTTAATTTGGGGAAAGGACAATCAAAATAAGATACTGCATGATAATCAGAAAATTTGGTCCTGCAATGCAGCATTATGGAGAGGGAAAAAAAAAAAAAAAAGGCGAGAGAGAGAAAACAGAGCAGTTTGTCTCCCTGCACCATACAGAGGAATTCAGAGCAAAAGAACTGTGTGTTTGGGTCAGCTGAGTCCTAAAGGAGAATTTTCATGCAGTCTTTTCAACCCATTGTCATGTATGGTTGTTGAATATGCCAAACCTTGAAGGGGCAAATATTAATAAAGAAAAAATCCTATGCTTGTAAACTGCCTGCTCTGTTGCTGTTGCTGCTATAATTTCAAATGGAAAGCAACAAAGCAGCTGGGGTATGTCTACATGATGCAATACAGGGTCATGCAGAGACACCTAAGTTAGCTCTGAACACGCCCGTGTGGGGACAGAAACATTACAGCCGTATCAGGGCAGCGCTCAGCTTGGGCTCATTAGGCAGCTTGTTTGGAGCTAGTTGAGACATCTCAGCCCAGCATGGAAATGTCTTAGTTCTCCTCCAAATGAGCTTAGGCCTGATCTACAGCTCGCTGAATTCTGATAAAGTCTTTCCACTGGTTTCAGTGGACTTTGGAACAGACCTGGACATGGTTTTCAGAAAGGTGTCCCTCAGCAGGGTTGTGATTGTGTCTGCTGTGCCTGGCACCTCTTCCGCGTGATGTTCTGCAGGGTCAGGAGGAGATAAAAACAGCTTACTAGGGACAGCGGGGATGGTCAAATACAGAGTAGTATCATGCTGAAAGAACCATCACATTAGTAAGAAAGATGCTTAGCATGAAGTGATCTTCTGGCACGTTCTCTGTGTGAAATGAGACCAAAGTCGTTCCCTCAAATGTCTTCATGCAACTTCCGTTATTCCTGCTTCACTCCAGTAACTTCTGCTTTGCCACTTCTGTTCCTTTTTATCCGAAGCATTTCCCACTTGCCCAGGATGCTCTCCACACTGCCGCTGTGGGGGTCACTTCAGCTTGGGTTAGTCTGTTCTCTTCCAGATCTAGCTTCAGGCTTTTAAATCTAAACTGAGAGAGAAGAGGCTTGCCCACATCTCCTCCTCGTAATGACCCCTTTTTATAGCAAGCTTGAACTGGAGCTACCCCCAAAACCCTTCATCAAGAATATGAGTATTTAAAAGAAAGAAATTTTTTTACAGGTGTAATCAAATCTTTCTTTTACTGTGTGAGGGCACTGAAGAATAAATTGCTGGTTGCACAACACTGATTTTTTTTAAAATTTGTGTGGTGTTGTGCTTCAGTTAAGCAGTCTAGCCTCTGCGTGTGTGTATGTGTGTTTAAAAACAGGCAACTTGGGTTTTTTTCCTGCTTTTAAGACTAAGGGATAGGAAAGGATGTTTGCCAAAATGTCTCTGATGTCCAGATCATGAGGTTCTAAACCAGGCAGATTTTTTGAAGAGACTTAAAAGGTGCTGTAGTGTTTTAATGTGCCAGCTACAGATCAGCCCAGATAAATGTCATTTGTTTACAGAAAATATGTGATAGTGGTGCAACAAGAGTACTTGGGCTTTTCTCACTCAGAAACTGTTGTAGTCAGTTTGAGCTTTTGGCACAGACGGTAGCTGTAGCTCTTCCTGAGGGTCTCCCATAGTTGCCGCTGCAGGAATATTGAATCACCTAGGTTTAAAACAGCCTATGCCATGTCCTTTGCCTGGTGATTTATTCCTTCTCTTTATTACTACCGTGTTCTTTGCCTGCTTTGCCGAGTAGCCTAACACAAAGTGAACACGAAGCAGCTGTGAACTAGTCCTTGAGATTGTGACAGTGGAGTTAAGGGTAATGCATGTATGTGAACTGCTTGGGATTAATATCAAGTGTGTCTTTTTTTAGCAAGAAGCTGTCATCTTCAAAGTTCCCCCCCACTTCATCTTGCTCATTAATTTTAATTTTTTTTCCAGTCTTCCTGTTAAAAATGAATTCTTAATGAGTGCTTCTGCTATTTAAAATGCCTCAGATTCCCCCTGTAATGATGCCTCTCCATCAAACTGAAAACGCATTCTTTGTAAACAAAAAACAAGACCTTGTGGCTTGCAATTTGCATACCTTCTGTGGCATCTTTTAATTTATAGTATTGAAATTTATTTTTAATTTCTCTCTATTCCAGTCCGGCTAGCTGAGTGAACACATGATGTTGGGGTTAGTTGTCATTTAGTTTTTTACTTGGCCTCTTGAAAAAGTGTTCCTGTAAAAGCAGTATTTGTAGTCTGTCTCTGAAGTTTGAAGGAAGTTTGACTTGTTAGTAGCGAAAGATTCTTCTTAGCACCTGTGTTTTGCTATCATTTGGGGCTTTGGAAATGTATTCTAATAATTGTTTTCAGCATTTTAAAAGACCGCTCCTGTGCTTGGACAGAAGTTTTAATCCCGTTGACATGGGCAGGAATAAAATAATTAGCCAGTAAGTTCAGTTCTGATTGGTATCAGAGGAAGTTTTGCAGTACTCATCCTGTTTATGTCAGCACATACAAAGAAAAATCAGTCTTTTTGTAGTAAATTTCTGATGTCTTTGGATTAGCCACAATAGCCGTGCACCGCAGCACAGAAGCAGAAGGCAAAGCCCGGGATGAGAATCAAACAGTGTACTGCCACCATTCCATGCGCGTGGATTTTATAGTCAGTGCAAAGGCATGCTAACAGTTCCTTGACTGTATATGCATTATGGCATAAGCCCTAACCATGGATGCCAGCTCTACGCCACAGTAGCTGACACTAAAAAGAAATATATTGAATATAGGAAGTCTCTCTACAGAGCCCTGTGCTCGCTCTCTTCCTGCCTACATGTCATCTTCAGCCACAACAAGGGAACAAAATACGGTTGACTATCTTTTATCCTGCTGTAGGCTTGAGATCGAAGGGGAGCAACCTGACATGGAAGTATACCTTTCTCCATTGAGTTCAGCCTTGAAAGCCTGACATCTCTACAGAAGCTGTTCAGTCTTACGTTTCCGTCACCCAGTCCAAAACCTACTTTCTTTGATGAGGTCTCAGACTGGCACTTCAAATACAGTAGTCACTTTTAAAAACACTCTGCTCCAACACAGAATCACAGTGTTGCTTCCTTAAATTGGTCATTTGTCCTCAAATGTTCAAGACTAACTAATCTTGGGCGATGCCAATGTATCTTACAGCTGAGTACTTAAATAGGTGGTATGAAAGATTACCAACCAGTTGAATGAGTGTGCGCCAAGCTTCTGACTTACGTTCTTCACAGCCTTTGCCTTGCTGCTTGCAGACCGTCCACAGAAATTTTGCCTCTCTTAATTTCAAGGAGTCTTAGGAACTAAAATCTACTTTTCTGAAAATATTGTGCTTTGAGCTCTTGAGCTAAAAGTGTGCAAGTGAAAGTATTAGACACTTTGCATGGAAAGGAGCTAATTTCCAAAGCATTTTGTTTCTCTTTGAGCCATGTCTACTACTCCATTTTATTGTTGTTAACTGTCTTTTCTTGATTTTGTAACCAGCGAACAGGAGATATTTTGTCTCTTGACACCGAGGGTAAACCAAGAAATTAGGGGAGAGAGGAACTGTCCGTATTGTTAAAAACCAACTGTTTGTGTATCAACAAAGCTGTGATAGAAATGGAGAGGATTCCTAATGGAAGCCAAACAATTATTCATGCAGCAGAGGAGGATGTAATTTCCAATCTGAAGCACTTTAGGGGCCTTCATCTGTGTACTGGCTGGCATCTCATTTCCAGGAGTTATTCTGCCTCTATCAGCACAACCGTAATCTGCACCCACTGCTGTGCTAGCCTGTAGTTCTCTGCAGCCGGTCACGTGCTCCAAGTTATGGTGCGCAGTTTGAATGTGCTACGGAGGACCCTTGCTACCCACACCCAGCTCCCAGGGCATGCGTTTCTACTTTCCCTTGGTGAGCCTTTTCTTTCTGGTTTCCATCTTCATTTGAGAGATCTACTGCCTGCTGTTAGAGGGCTCTGTACAACAGAGTCTCCTCCTTGCTTGGCAATCAGTGAGATACAAACAATACGTTGCTTTTTTTATAATAGACCCTCTGTAGTACTTAGGAAGGGTAGACATATCAGTGGCTTTAAGTTGTGCTGCTGATAGAAGAACTGTGAAATGAGAAATGCCTTTTTAGTGTCTCTTGTCTTTCCCACTGACCTAAATACAAAGTTCCCTGAAGTATATTTCTCAGCAAATTTGGTTATGTATTCATTTCAAATTAATTTGACAGTAAATTTGGGTCTGGTTTCTGTTTCCGAGTTCATGATCAGGATGCCAGTTTGTGAACTTACTGAAGCTTCCATGAATCCATTTGTCAGTATTTCAGTGACTCATTTGGGATTAAGCAATTTTTCAGAAACATGTTAGCAAAACCATTCATATTGGTTGCTGGTTCATATTCGTTGTTTCTAGTTTGTGACCCCTGTTATCTTGGTTACATGGGTTACCCTCTCATTAGCTGACTGTAACTTTTTTAAGCAGGTGAGAGAAGAGGTTGTCATGGTAGATAACAACAGTATATGCCCCTCTTCTCACATAAGTAGTGGGTATGCATAGAAAATATCACAGTCCCTCGGACAGTGAGAAGACATCTTTGCCTGGAGGTCTGCAGAAAGACCAGATAGAAAGGGGCACAGACGTAGTGAACAAAGTGACCAGCAGGTTCTGCACAGGCATTATTTGACTACTTTATTCCTACATAATAACAACCATATGTGTCACTCGCTCAAAAGCGTCTCATAACAAAAACCCCAACCAAACGAATAAAAAGCGGGAACCAGAAGCATGCACAAGTTCGGTGAAGATGGCAAGACTGCTGTAGAGTACGTGAATATGGTGGCAAGATTGCATTCCTGTCTGTGTCATTGAGAATCCCCTCCCACTCTCAGTACAATTTAGTCTAATGGAGGTTGTAGCTGCATTTACGACAGCAGAGCAAGGCGTATATAACTGGGTAGTTACAGATGCTGCAGCGCATTCAGGTAGAGGTTGTTGCCAAAGTACCAATGCCCCATCTCGCTGATCTTAAACCTCTGAGTCATAGCCCTGATCTTGCTTCTTTTTAATTGTTTCTTTTATTTTTACTGTTTAGTGCTGAGTGAAATAATGACTGAAGATGCAGAAATAGCCTTGTAGTGTGAAGGATGAGGGTAGCGATCAGAAGGAAGGACTGGAAGCTTTCCCTCATAGCTCATGGACTGCGCAGCTTAGAAGGCACTACGATCTCTTCCCTTGCAGACATGTGCTTTCTGGTGGCATTTGGCTTTGGCACGATAGCTGAAACGTCTGCTTCTCAGCTCTTCTCTTTCTCTTATGGATCCATAATGTTCTAAATCAATGTATGTTTTTTAAGGATATTCTGCTCAAGACAGGGAGGCTGGATGTGGGAATAAAGAAACGATCTCCAGTTTTTTTAGTGATAATTCAGTTTTGCAGACAGCACTAAGAGCCTGCTCTTCACGGTCCCCACCAAGTGGGACTAGGGGCTCTGGCTTCCTGCATCACTCACCAAATGGCTGCAGTGGTTTAAGACACAAACATCCTCTTACTGCTCATTACTGTTCCCATTGCAGAGCTGGCAGAAGAGAAGGTCCATCAGGCATGTTAGCTTACCATTCTCTGTGGTTTAAATTGATGTGCTGGACAGCGAATGGGAGTGGCTGAGGTGCAGGTGCAGGGTTGTGTTGATTCTGCTGAAGGACTAAAAGAAGGTGGAAGGTGTAAAGAGGGTACATGCACGCAAGTACAGTTGATAGACCAGAGAAGGTAAGTGGGAGGAGCCAGCAGCCTAACCTTGGTATGGCCCTCAATGGTGGCTGGTTTGGGGAAAGTTGGGAGGTTTTTTTGACCTTTCTGAAGGAGTCTTGGCTCTCAGGTCTTTCAATCACTGATGTGGTACAGGAGCAGGCAATAACAGTATTTCTCTTGTGGCTTATTGGAAATTCTCTGAGGTTACCTATAGGACTTGTGTAGATAAGGAAAATAGCTGGAATAGCTGTTGACAAATGAGCTTCTTGCAGTGCCTCAGAACTAGCTCCACGTGTAGAACATCTCATTCTGGACCAAGAGTTTGTTTTTGTGACAAAATTTAATAACCTTTGAAACTTCTGCTGAATGGGAAAAGACAGTTTTTAGTTCATTCCTTGTGCAGAGCAATTTGAGAATACTTATTTCTTTTAAATTTTGCTTTCTTGCGTAGAGAAGGAACTAGACATGTAGATGGGAGGGGAACGTGCTTTGCTCTGTAAATTCTAAAGGAGAAAGAAACCTGCTTTGCAAAACTAAATCCAGCCCCATAAGAAATAAAAGGCAAATTCAAAGGTACAGGAGTGTCAACAATACCAATTGCAAATGAGTGGCCTTCTATGATAAGTTTCAGAGCCTGATCTTGTCACGTTCCCAGTTCGTAATAAGTGCAGCCACGTGATTGCAACTACATCGTGTGCCTGGGAGCACAGAAGGCATGCAGGGAGGTGCTAATCAGATGAAGGTAAGGATTAGGACTGCGGTTGCAATTACAGCCCCTAGTAAATCTGATCCTGGTTTTGGTTCACAAGGTTATTTATCCTAAGGAGAGAACAGGCTGTTTCCTGTAATCTGTGGTGGGGCTCAGAAAGAGTGAGTAAGGTGTGGGGGAGTGCTTGGAGCAGAGCAGGTTTGGCTTTAATTTGTGGCACCACTCTTCCTCCTATTTATTTGGCACATTTTGCTCTATGTATTTAAAAAAAATATGGAGCAATGTATTTAGCTGGGCTTCTCCCGAAAGGCCAGAAAATTATCTGAGCACAATCTGTGAAGTTTTCTCTTCCGGTATCCCTGTTGCTAATAAAACCCGTTGCTGCAGCGTGATGCAGTTTCTGCCTCTTTCTCTTCTCCATGGGAGCTGCTTTTCCTGTGAACTGAGGTCAGCCATTTGAAGAGTCTCCAGCACAATCTAAACCCAACTTCCCATTGATGCTCACTGCTTTCAGGGGCTTTGAAAGGCACATCTTTAGCAAGACACATGGATCTGCCTGTCCGAGGCTCTGATGCATACTTAAGTGTCATTCGTATTAAAGCTAATCAGTTATAGACTCCGTCACTGAGAGCAGCTGTTTGTCTCCTAAATGAGAATTCCCACACCTGCGCCTGCCCTCATTACGGCTTCATCCCCATCACACTGCCTCCTGCTTGCTTCTTTCCCTTCCTGCACCTCTTCCAGCTGGAAGTCAAAGACAAAGATTCCTCTGGCCTGTAGGTTTGTGTGCACCATATGACAGTTCAGAGGGAAGCCTCATGGTCCGGTGGCTGGAGCAGATATCCGCAGGACTGGCGGTGCCTGGAATGCAATGCTGGCTAAGCAGCTGACTGCGTGGCCTTGGGCGAGTCACTTGACCTCGGCATGCCTCGGTTAACCCAGCTGGAAAATTGGATAAAAAGCAGAAACCTTGATGCTGTGTCTGAGCTGAGTTCTCCTGGGGAAAGATATAAATGGCAGGAAGGTGGGTGTTTACTGCTTTAGGCTTATGAATTATGTGAAGTATTTGGATGACTGGAAGCACCAACTGGTGTACGTAGCTGGTGCCCAGGTGCACGTAGAGAATGATGACAGAAATTGATGGCAGTACTGCTTAGGGAAAAGCACTCAGATTTTGTCTCAGACCCCGCACATGCCATGTTCACATGGGAGGTAGTGGCCAGCTGTGACTAGAGTTTAGTGAGTGACTGCTGTGCTCATGCCGAGATGCTTTTTCTTGGCGTATTCCTTAAAGATCTGATCTTCCCTGTTTGGGGCATCCCTGATTTTGCTGGAATATTGGGACACTATGAAATGACTTGGAAATATGTTGGACAGAGCTCAGTAGACTCCGTTCTCTATGATTCACCTGTCACTGTGAAGTAAAAAAGAGAAGAAGGGAGAGAAGAGGAAGGGAGTAGACGCTACAACTATAGATATGTGAAAGCAAATCTCAAGAAGAAAAGCAAGTAAAAAGAATAGGTTTCAGATCCAGTGGCTGCTATTTCCTTTGAAATATTCTGGCAGATTTGGTTGGCTTGTGATTTAGCTAGAGCCAGACACACAGTAGTCCGGAGATGCACAGATTGCCTTCAAACAGCTTCTCTTATAGCCATGCATCAGACTCTGGGTCAGGAACCTCTCCGTGACTTCAGTCCTGTAGCTCCAGGGGGCCATTTACCGGCCCATTGCAGTCCTTCCGGCTTCTCTCATTGAAGTTTCGAATCTCCCAACAACTTGCACTGTGCAAATTTTTCTGGTAAATTAAGATATGGGCTCTTTGCATCTTGCAAATAACTTGGCAGATGCATCTTAACTGGTCAGGAAGAATAACAGTTAAGGAACGATCTTGCATGTTTGAACAGCTCTTCTCTCCGCCCTTGTTTTCCTCCACTTTCTTCAAGCAGCGTGACTGATTTGGATCTGCCGGGGGGGTTTTGCGATAGGGAGGTGTGGTATCTGGTCCAGAGAAAGTAAGTTGCACAGCACGAAACTCAGGCATAAACTTCAGCCAGAAACAAAATTATTTAAATGGCGAGAAAGACTCATTCCACTCATCACAGATCCCCCCGTGCAGCCGCAGTGGTATTTTTCCCAGTTCTAGTCCAGAGGGATTCATATTAAGAGCAGACCTGAATGTGCTCTAAAGTAACATTAATCATTGGCCAAGGTCAGCAGGACGGAGCTTGCAGTAGTGGAGTGTGTTTAGCGTGTATTGTCCTTGTCTTCTTTTTTTAACTGTCCAATTTGGTTCACCTGCATGTGTTCACCAGCTTGAGCCATCCCCTCCCTCAGTCCCTTTTTAACTTTGTGACAATTGACATTGCTGAATTCGGAGGCAGGCACTTTATCTCCGTGGCTGGCTGCCAGTTTATCTAATCCTGGGCTGACGCATTTGCCTAAAGGCTGCACTGTCACTTGCCCCTGAGCTGTGCACCTGTCTGAGGTGCTCTGCCCATCTCATTTGGACTAGCACCCCCCTTTGCCAAGGCTTCTTGCAGGTTGTCTGCTACGGATGAAGGAAAGGAGGGCCAATATTAGAAAGAGCCTGCGCAGATGGAAAAGAAGGAAGAAGAGCGAGGAACAGTAATAAATTACTAACAGTCATCACTGTGAGCCACCTGCAGAAATCCCCATGACAATACAGACACTGGGGATATTGCTTGTAAGCAGTGCTGTTAACACCTTCTGCAAAGGAAAAGCTTTGTGAACACCCACTGATCCCAGAGAAGGCACCCACTGGAAGCCAAGTTTGCAGCAGGCATTAATAATCCTATAGAACAATATGTGCCAGTTAGAAATAGCTGAGCTATTTATCTCCAGAGCTCTCCTTGGGCAGCTGCAGAGGGGCTGGCCTTCTGTATTTCTGATTGACACTTACTAAGCCAGTATTTTTTCTATCTAAAATATATGAATGGAATGATACATATGATAGTCTATGAAATTATTATGATAGTCTATGATAGTCTTTGAAATTATTATTTGTGTCATTTAGCATAGACTTGGCTGAAGTGTGAATGTGGTATTGTACAAACAGATAGGAATAGGCAATCCTTACTCCAAAAATCAACCATGTTGATAGTTGATTACAGGCTAGATCAAGTGAAGTGGTGTACCTGGCATCACAGGCAAGGTAAATGGCAGAGGTAAAGAAGACACCAGGTCTTCTTGCTCCGGGCATAATGCCTTTCCACTGTATCACATTGTGTGAGCATTGCTTTTCAATAAAGTTCCACAGCGCTTTGTTAGAAATCATGAATGAATCTCCACCAGAATCCCACAAAGAGTGAATGAAACTATATCACAGTCCTACAAATTAAATATTATTCCTCCCAGTTTTTAGGGAGACACAAGTTGCTAATCCAAAGTGGAACAGCAAACAAACTCCCGAGATTTTAACTTCAGAACCTTTTCAGGATTGTATTGCTTAAAATAGCCTTAGGTGATGGCAGACCTCTTTTCCGTGTGGAATCAGTCAGCAATAGACTGCCATTATTCACATTTAATGTGTTCTTCCTTACCTGGAAAACTACCTTGGCGCTAGAGAGGACAAGCAGCCCAATGAGTAGGAGACACAGGTCTGGTGTGGCCCATGTAAGTCAAAAGAAGCTTCATCTATCTGTTGAAATCTTACTTAAGATTGAGACTGATTTTTTTCTTCTGCTCACTTTTCCCCTTGTTTCTGCCCCAGAAACCCCAAACTCTTGTACTTTCAGGCTGCGCAAGGGCCCAAAAGTCTTTGGGGCATTTTGACTAGCGAAATGTCATAGGGCCCTAAATTCAAGGCTCCTCTTGGTCTCTGTGCTTGCTGTTAATGGACGAAGGCAAACCACTGGCTGTCACTGAAGGAACATGCAGTGATGACTCCTGCTTGGAGACAAAAGGGTGTAGATCCTCTCTCCAAGAAGATTCCAAATAAATAAATAAGTGGTGGCCAGGCCTTCCCAAATAATGGGGCGAGCAGGTGGAAGAGAGCAGGGCTGGTGCCTCCATTGATGTCAGTGAATGTTTATCCAAATGGACGGACTTTGCAGGGAAAGTGCTTGCTATATAGAACACCTGACATCTGCTGACTTCCAGGTGCCTGCCAAATTCTGCCCTGCCCCAGGTGTGCTTATCCCCTATGAAGTTTGCTGCTGCCAGCACAGTGACAGCGTACCACGAGTAGAGGGGAAGAAAGCGCTGATCAGTGCCTCTGATAGCTGTTTTGGCTGAGTCAAATTGTGTTGCCATGCACTCAGTCCCCTGCTTATCACCGGATGCAGCTGTGTGCTGCTGGAACCAGCTCTAATTGTGCTTGTGGCTGTCTCCTGGAGGATTTTAATAAGCCCTGCAGAGTATGTGGGAATTAGGCAGTGTCTCTTTAAGCAATTTGTAAACCCCCAGGAGCATTCTTCATTTTTCTTGTAGAAGCCACCATAACCAATCCGTGTGGTGGTTCGTGCACGTAGGAAGGCTTTGCTTGTTTATGTCCAGCAGAGACTGTAATTTTGAATGGAACAGTGGCCGTGTGACTTCTTCATATTCCTGACATTGTACAGAGAGCAAATACACCATTCTCTGGTGAGAAGCCTGGTCTGAAGAGGTCTGCCTGTACAGTGAAGATGTGCAAGTCCTCAAATATACTATTACTATTCAGCTGGTGGTCTTCCTTGATGCTGTCACTGATAGCACCTCCCGCTGCAGCCCTCTGAGGCACAGCATAGAACTGACCTTCCTCAAATGGAGCACCCCTTTGAAAACTGCTCTCCTATAATTTAATTAAAGTGAAAGAGCAAATTTTCACATCATAAAGGCAAACTTTATTCCTAAAAGCAAAACTAAGTGGCAAGGAGTAAAGAGAGCTAGATGTTTATTGCAGAGCATTGTAGGTAATAAATATTTATCAACTTAGTTCACTGATATAAATATGAGCTCGTCTATTCCTTTTCTTCACCAGTCCTCTTCCTCCATCTCAGCTAGGCCCAGCAGTTACCTGTTAGCCATTTAGCCATCCGTTCACTCCATTGTAATCTGCTGCTGATTACAGAATCTTCTTTTCTTTCCAATAATTACTTCTCTAGAAAAGCAGCAGTGAAGAGAGCTAACACATTAGCGTTTAGGAACTTCCCATTAATTAATGGAAAAAGATTTCTTTGTCCTTACAGACAAAAAAGACAGATAAATATATGCCATCATTTATTGTGTAGTTTCACTTAACAGAGCAGAAAACACTGCCGCTTTTAGTGAGTGGGATTCTTGAAGTGAGAGAACTCCTAGGAAAAAGATAAAAAAATGGTACTGGGAGGTAGCCTTCATCTCATTTCCCAAATACTCTTTGAAATCCAAGTCCTTGTCCTGGCTACTGTTGACCATGGGCCTATCATGAGAACATCAGTTTTGAGAAATGATGAGGGAATGACCTACTAGAATGAGTGGGAAATAAATCAAATGATTGAGGTGGGGGTTTAAAATTAACAAAAACCACATCATGAAACTGCAAAATAATGGGAGACTAAAGCATGTTCAGGAGTTAAAGAGAAACAGTTGGATAGACGTTCTGGGCCAAGTGGTCCTTGCTGATTGCCGGAAGCCAAAGGGGTAGATAAACGAGGGAAGACTCGCTCAGTTACCCTGTTTGTTAGGGTGTTTGCATAAGCAGTGGCTGCCAGCATCTGCTGGGAAACCTCTGAACTAGCCAGACCCATAGTCTGAGGTCCACCTCTGACTGCTTTCCCTGCCTCGGTAAGGCCAGAAGTCTCTCTTTCTGTACTTACAGGTATCAAAACAAAGGTATAATGTTAAATGGGGCCTTAGCAAAATATGATAATAAAATGATAATTGATAAATATGTTAAAAAATATTACTTTTATCAGCACAAAGAATTAAATTGTAAGACCACACTCAGCTGGGTGAATGAATCCTACTTGGTCTGTGGCATTGGTAAATTTGAGACTGACTTTACACATGCAGTTTACACGTACTACGGCTCTATTTCACCATAGCTTTGGGCCTGTTGTGCCTGTGCGGAGGGATGGACCGAGATATCCTATCAAGTGTACAACAGGAGCAAGAAAAGCAGCTTCAGCTATGAGGGTAGGAGAAGTTACCGTGTGTCAAGTGAGATAAGCATAGCTTAGCTGTGGTTTCCCTGTTTTGTAGGTAGGATGATACAGCTCCTTTTTCATTTGTAGCAGAACAAGTATCGAGTATGCATGCTTTCCGCCATGAGGAAAATGCCCTTTGGAGCAGGTGATCACTTAAGGGTTCCTTTGTTTGATACAATATGTTTGGGGTTTGGTTGAGCGGATAATGTGTTCATTGCAGATTAGCTTTTGGTCATAGCTATTTTTTTTAAGCTGTTAATGTGTAGGAGCTGGGCTTTGTATATAAGCCCCATTCTCTGTGAGAGCTCATTGAAAAAAATTTGAATGTGGGATTTCCCATATGTGTTGTCTGAATGCACTGGGTGCTGAAAATCCTGGGGGGTGTTAAGTTGCTGTTGGGCATTATGAGAGTTTGGGGGCTGTATCGCAGGCAGACGAACATCATCGTCTTCCCTTGCAGCTCTGCCTGGGCGTTTCAGCTTTGCCTTCATCTCCCATCCCAGGATACCCACAGGAAACCACAGATTTAGTTCATGTCATCCCTCTCATCACCTCTCCCGATTGTCCCCCTTTTCCCATTGCACCGTCTGAACACCTCAATCTTGCTTGGGGTGTGGTACCTCTGGTGATGTGGCTGAGCCTCCTGTATGCCTGGACACAAAGTCATGCAGTTAATTTTGCTTCAGGCTGGGGCTGCACTGAAACCTGTAACTACAGCAGGTAGAATGTGAACACGTGAGGCTGATATGTAACCAGAGCCTTTTCTCCTGCCTTCCATATTTTCCAGGCTTCTTCCTGTCATTTGCAGTGAGCAAAAACCAGTAAAAAAACCCTTGGCAATCAGTTACAGAGAGAAATATTTTGATTGTCTCCCAATCCTGAAGTGCAACATTCGAAGAGAAGGGAGGAAAGAAAGAGCCATTCCTGTAACCTTTGTTTTGTTCTTGCAACCTTTGTTCTGTGTCTGCGGTTTCTGCAAAGGGAACGGGAAGGCCCTTTGCAAGGGCTGGGGGCACTGCTCAGTGCTTTCCCATCCCCCTGGTGCACAGATGATGGATCACTGAGCTGCACATGTGCTCTCTTTCTCTCTCCGATGCATTGTTACATTATTAGCCCTGTTCTGGAGAGCAGCAGTATTTAGGATTGGGCAAGGATGCCTTTAGGATGCGTGTTTATTTGCCTAGAAAACAGGAAGGATAGAGGGACTGAAAAGTGAGGGAATGAGAATTGGGTCAGACAGAAGCTTCCAAAAAGCTTAGTTTATTTGGAGAAGAGAAGCAGCAGCCAGAATAACACACCATAGGACAGTGAAATTGATTCCCCATTCTCTCTTCATCATACCCTCCTCCGGGTAAACCTGTTTCGGTTGATAGTGAATATTTCATGCAGTGCTGAGCATTTTCCGAACTGTGGTGTCCTAGTTTTTCCACCTCCAGCCCCAAAGGAATGTTTTTATATCATGGAGCTTTATTTTTGGGAAGGGGAGGAGGGAGCGGAGGCTGCAGGCTTGCAAAGAGACGGCAACAGAGTGGTTCAGAGAACAGCTTGGCTCTGATGTCTCGACTGAGAATCTCACCTCCGCTCCTTTGCTCCCTCCAGAAAGCTCAGTGAAAAGAGTCGGCTCCCAAGGGGCTGTAGCACGGTTCCAGTTGGAATAAAATAACCCTAAAAATGGCACCCTGCCTCTGCCTGGGTCTGCTCTCAGCGTGCTGCGGTCGTCATAGCTGCTTCGTGAGCTGACAACAACAAGCTGTCGTTACTGTCAGCACTGCAGGTCCATACAGCTACCGAAGGGAAGAGCCGTGTCTGTTCTGCCTCGTGCAGCAGAGGACCGCATGCAGAGGGCTGCCTGGCTCCTCGCTCCTCCTGGCACCAAGTGTCGTCCCTGTTTACTACCTCCTCCTGTCCCCTCTGTGTAGAAAGACCAGCTTAGGGTTTGCAGATCACAGCATCCCAGCATGGCAGGGGCTGGCCGGGCCCTCTAGGGATCCCACAGCACCACCCCCGGCTAAAGCAGGTGCCCCCAGCGCAGGGGGCACAGGGACACGTCCAGGCGGGGTTGAATCTATGCAGAGAAGGAGACCCCACAGCCTCTCTGGGCAGCCTGGGCCAGGGCTCGGGCACCCTCACAGGAAAGAAGTTCTTCCTCACGTTCAGGTGGAACTGCCCGTGCTCCAGGTTGTGCCCGGTGCCCCTTGTCCTGTCACTGGGCACCACTGAAAAGAGCCTGGCCCTGTCCCCTGGACATGCGCCCTTTAGATATTGATCAGCACTGATGAGATCCCCTCCCAGCCTTCTCTTCTCCAGGCTGAACAGACCCAGGGCTCTCAGCCTCTCCTCACAGCAGAGATGCTCCACTCCCCTCATCATCCTAGTTGCCTTCTGCTGGACTCTCCCTGGTTGTTCCCAGTCTCTCTTGAGCTGGGGGGCCCAGAATGGACACAGCACTGCAGATGTGGCCTCCCCAAGGCAGAGCAGAGGGGCAGGCTGGACCTGCTGGCCACGCTCTCCTCAGTTCACCCCAGGACCCCCTCGGCCTTCCCGGCCCCGAGGGCCATGGCTGGCTCACAGTGACCCTGCTGTCCCCCAGCACTCCCAGGTCCTTTCCGCAGAGCTGCTCCCCAGCAGGTCAGCCCCCGACCTGTCCTGGTGCATGGGGTTGTTCCTCCCCAGGTGCAGGACCCTACTCTTGCCCTTATTGAACTCCGTCAGGTTCCTCTCCACCCAGCTCTCCAGCCTGTTCAGGTCATGCTGAATGGCAGCACAGCCTTCTGGGGAGTTAGTGCAAGTCCAAAAGCCTCACAGGTGCTGATCCGGTGCCGTGCAGTGTCAGAGACTTCTGAGTTCGTTTGCAGTAGGCTTTAGGTTGGGCACTTCGTCCTTTAGAGGAAACCCTCAAATCCTGCTGGGTGCTTAAGAGGCAGGGTACAGAGCAGTGTCATTCTGTCCCGATGTTTTATTCCCTCTTTTTAAATCAATCTTTTAAAAGTTTCCACTTGTGTTTTTATGAAGCTGGTGGAAGGTGCTTTCTTGAAACTGAGGCCTTCCACACCACAGTGCCTTCAACAGCCTCTGAAAGCACCGCGGCAGAATAAACCACGCCACTGATCTGCTGAAGAGCTCAGTCTTGCATTATCCCGCACCCCAGCAAACTCTGAAGGAGGTTGGTATCTCAGACCCTGCTGTGGACTTGCGTTTCACATGAGCTTCTTTCCTTTAGGAAAGTGGAACAGCTATGAAGCCTGGAAAAGTCCCACAGCCTCAATATGCTTGTTCATATTAGCCTCCTAAAAGCACACTTTACCTGACGAGCTGAATTAGCATCTACTGTAACCAAGATAGCAGCACAGCAATTCAGAGTCTGACTCACCCCTATTATGGACTGCAAAGCCCAGCACTCGTGTTGCATGATTCCCTAGACGGCCTCTTTTCTCCTACCCAGTCACGCTTGCCCTCTATGCTCACTGCCCATTATTAAGGGGCACAAGCTGGCAGAGCTTTTTCCTCAGACCACTGAGCTGCAGCTCTAGATCCTCTGCCCCTCTGACATTAGTCCACAATGTCAAGCATTTGCTCTGTGGCTTGTTAGTCTGCAGCAAGCTGTGTTCACGCACCCTGAAGGACATGGGGAAGGAGCGAAGCACAAAACTGCTTAGTTAATGCTTTAGATTTGGAAGATTTTGGTTGATGCGAAAAGGCCTGAAGAAGGTGATGGTACATCTTTCTTCCTTGGTGGTTCTTGTCCCCTTACCGGAAAGGAAGGGTGAGGGAAAATGGTTCTCTCATGGTGTGGTGGAGGCAGAGGGAGAGCTGTGGAATATCCCCAAAGTGTGCTCCACCTCCACAGTGTTACAAAACAGCAGTTCAGCAGGGGACACAGAAGCACTTAGGGAAACTGCAGCTGAAACTAAGTGAACCTTTCAGTCTACTTATCACAGTGTTTGCAGTCCCTGCTTCAAGGAGAAACAATAATAAATAAAAAAAAAATCTTGCAAAAGGAGCTAGCATCCATCTAGTGCACTGGATGAAATAAAAAGTGACAAACAAACAAAATCACCAGCTCCTGCTTTAGAAACTGTTGTTAAAAATAAACCATCATTCATTGCTGCAGTCCTGCCAGTTCCTCCATGCTGAGAGCAGGAGGCCCAGAATACCGCCTATCTTTAACATTCCCTGCTCACGCTGTATAGTTTAACAGCTCGCTCTGTTGTCATGACAAAGATTCCCTGCTTTTGGCATGAAGCTTGCTCTATTACTTCTAGTTTACCTGTGACACCACCTGCCCTCCCTCCCAGCTTACGAGGCACTGTATTTTCCTGGGCTCAGAGGGTGTGCGGTGTCTCTGCTTGCTTCTGACTTAGCTGAGGACGGTTGCTAACACCTGATTCCTTGCGTGGAGCCAGGGCAGAAGAGAAGAGCACCACCGCCGACCACCATCAGGTGCTCAGCCATGACAACGTGCTTTGAGCTTACATTTTGCTCCATATGACGTATTGCAGACTTCACCCCCCACTGCTTCGTTCTCTGCAGGCTGTAAGTTGAGTTAGTGGTGACATTTGAAATGTCGTTCTTTGTCTGTGTTTGTCAGAGGGTGTGTGTATCCTAGCATACTAGGCAGTGTAGCTGTGTTTAAAAGGCAAGGGACCATCTCTGACCTGAAGCATTTACAGTCTAAACAGGCAATGCATGTAAAAGGGCAGAAAAATGTGGGAAACATCAAATATCTTACCTTCTCCATTCTCTAAATACTGAACTAAGGCACAGATAGATTAAGTAACCCATCCAGGGCAAAAGAAGGAATCAAGAAAGTCAGAAAGTGAAGCTGGACTTTCTGAGTCGCAAATCAGCACCTCAACCTCACGCCCTCCCTTGTATACCCTGTCAGAGCAAGCCAGTGTTGATGCCGTATTTCCCAGTGAGGTTTGCCAGAGTCTTTCCAGACCCAGTGAATCCAGACTAATTTACGAGATCCTTAGACAACTTTATGGCTTCCTTTGGATATCATTTCAGATAATCGTTCCAACTTTAACTCCCTCCCCATGAAACCTCCAAGTTTTAGGTGGTTATCATTTTGTTTAGAGATATGCCGAAGGTGGGTTTGGATGCACACCTCACTCAGATTCGAGTTTGGAGCTACGTATATACATGCAATAAAAGGTATTGTGCCTTTTATTTCATTTTAATATTCTCTCTGTTTTGTATGTGTATTTGTGCCAAACACTACAGGTGTGTGCAGTATTTGGGGTGCTTTTTTGGAGGAACACATAGAAGATGTTTGCTGTAACGAGACTGAATACTCCCACCTCTGGTGGGACGCTGCAGCGCCCTCTGGGCACCTCCAAAATTTAGGGCTTAGGCCTAGACTTTTCAGAGGGGCTCAATGTCCGTCATTAGGCCAGATTTTCATTAGACTCAGTCAACAATAGTGTCTGAGCAACTTGAAAATCCAGTTTTTGTATCGTGCCTGATTGGAAAGGGGGTTCTTCTTAAAATCGTAGCTGCTGGTAGTTCAGCAGCTCAAAATCTGTCTTCAGAATACTTAAGTGTGGAGAACCCAAGATTACTGAACCTTTGGAAAATGTGGGCATTACCTGCTGCTGCCACACGCAGGAGAGCTGCCAGAGGGGAAACGTCCTTCCTTGGGGGGATTCCAGATGGGGGGGAGTTGTCAGCATCTGATGGAGCTCCTGCTGGCAGTATCTGAATTCCCAGAGGGGAGCAAACAGCTAACTATAAGCAGTATTACAGAAAGCTGTTTAGTGTTTCTCAATGGTGATTTTTAAAATTTATAAAGATTGCACTTTTGGGAAAAATCCCTCATTTAAGAAGAGGCTGAAAGGTCTTTAATCCCAATATAAGAAAATTTCCTGTGCTCCAGTTTGAAGAATATTTCTCTTGGGAATGAAAAGGGTGCTAGCACGTATCAGGGGCCTGACCCAGGTTGTGTTAGCACCGAGAGACTGCTTTACAGTGACTGACAGCAGTCCCTGGTGCGGAGGAAGTGCCAGTGAGGTGTTCGACGCTGGTGCTTTCTAATACAGCCTGCCTGCTCACATGTGCCCCCCAGGTCCTGGAGCCACCATCCATGTGATAGTGACGCTGTTCTGAAGTGACTGCTTGCTCCAGGGACCTGAGGAAAAGTTGGTTGGAAAGGGCAAAAGAATGAAATGTGAAAAGGATGAGATCGTTCTTGAAAAGACTACCTTGCGCCTGGCCGCTCCCAGAGCTGGTCTGGGGAGGTGGGGAGAGTTCACTGGAGGGCAAGAAAGGGATGCAGATGGAAGTTACCACCAAAGGAACATTAAATCCTCTCTCAATGGGTTTGAGTGGAGCTATTGTACAGGCAAAGTCCTATGCGAAGGTAGAAGCAGCGCCTTGAGTGCATCAGAGCTGCCCTAGGAGTCTGTGAAAAGCAGTTAGTTTTCTCAATTTATCTCTCTATTCCTGCATCTTTCTATTTGTCCTGCAGGACAAAATTGCCACAATGTAAGGGTAATCTGTGACAGTGAAGGGGTTGTTATTGTTGTTTGTGCTCAGCCAGTGCTGCAGAGGGAATAAGAACTCTGACATCACTGCATCTGCTCTGTGCTAGCACATCAGGTCATGTGCAGCTCCCTTATTTTTTGTTGATTAGTTGAAAACAGGAACGTGCCTTACATTTTGGAAGTGCTTGGCAGTTCTGTTCTGGCTGCTGACTGAACTTTAGTTTGGAAAAGCTGTCACTGAAAGAGAGCTTTCCTTTCGGTATTGCATACTGCATTTTGCCAAGCAATTACGTTTGTTGGTAGCTTGAAGGACGCAGCCCACCTTCTCAAGTCTCTGCTGCGTTAGAGGGAGTAGAGATAAAGACGCCTGTCTCTACGGGTAAGTTAGAGTAGTCTCACAAGTGCTCTGACTTCTGTTTTGCTTCCCATACTTTTGCACTCCAGAGACTGAGGGAGAACAGCAGCTGTGCTTCACCCAACAGCTGGCACTTTCATGTGTTCCTGACGTGTCTGGGTGGGAAACTGGCACAGAGTCTTTAGTCCAACTCTGCAACAATTACAGTGGCCTTTCGCAAGGAGGTTGCTTCCATGCATACATTTTAATGCCTTGACACTGCTGGAACATCACTGTAACAGAGAGCCAGCCCCAGTGACTGTAAGGACTGCAGTACAACTCTTTTTCCTGCTTTTAAGGTCAGAACCTGTATTCCTCTGTTGCAGCACAAAAAAAAAAAAAAAAGTTTCCCTATAACGGCAGTTGGGGAAGGCAGGAAAGCCTTGCGTGGCGAGCAGGAGGCAACATCCTAAGTCTTTAGGTGTCTGCAGCGATGGCAGTAGCAGTCGCATCCTGGATGATTAATGAGTAGGCAGGCTGGATGTGAGGAGCAGAGCACAAGCCCCGTTGCAGAGCTGACTGGGGATCCCCCAGGGAGAGGTGGGCTGCTCCAATATGGCAAAGGGCTGAGGGCGGCTTACAGAGAGCTGACTGCACAGGAGGCAGCAGCTCTTAATGGTGCTGATGTCTTAATAATTGGTGGCTTCAGCAAAGACTTATCTTGCGCCCCCATACTGCTCCGGTGAACAAAGGCCTTGGGAAACATAGCTTGACCCCTTGGCATTAGGTGGGTTTGGGGCTGGAAAAAGCAACTCTATTTAAAGAGCTGTCACAAGGGGAAGAGAAAAGGAAAGAAGGGAATTCTCCAGCCTGGGTTAAAAATAAAATACTAATCCTATTTTAACCCCTTGCCAGATTCGTTCTGCTGGTTTAGGACCACTCCTGCAAAATGCAGGTGATGTTTCGAGCAAAATGAGGACATTTCTAGAAAGACACCCTGGTTTTCTGTAGCAAAACGTCAGTATATATATGCCCCTCCTAAGCTGCACAATGATCTGCTTGGCTGTGCTTGAGGCATTAAGTGATTGTTCAACTACGTGGTCTATGCATCTGCTAGATCCCCGGTGCGTTGGGAAAAGGGAAGTCTGCACAGGACTTGGAGGCAGCCAAAAGGCCAGGAAAAGCAGCGTGCAGCAGGGGCAACAGAACCAAAATGCTTGTAATAACAGTCATTCTGCCAAACAGGACTTCTGGTAAAATGCACACTCACCCATGAAGGCAATCCCCTCAGGTTGTCTGAAAATCCTCTTGGTTGAATAAGCAGTATGAGGGAGAAAAATCAGGCTGGGCGGGCTGCTTCTGGCCTAAATTTGAAAATCAAACTCATTCATTCATGTAAACCTCTGTAGATTCTTGCAGTCCTGTTTCACCTCTGAAGTCCTGGCTTCACTTGTAACATCGGACACTTCTCCCAGGAGAAGGAAGCTTGCTGAAAACTAGATGGTTAAGTGAATGCTCAGGTGTAAAGGAGATCACCAGCAGAGTGATCACACTGAATAGCTGAACGGAGGTGCTGACTCTCATCTGGAGGCTTGGAGAATATGCACACGTATCGTGGAAGAGGATGAGGAAGAGCCGTTACAGTTCAGATCGAGGGAAGGACACAGCTATGCACTACACATATCCTTTCCCTCTACAAGGAACGTTGCCTTATTTGAAAATATTCAGACTGCTTCTGACGGAGGGCTGCTTGCTTTGGTTTTTTCTTCTTTTGCTTATTTCCTATTTCAGATTTAAAGAACTGCTTCGTATTTCCTTAATGAGAGTGTATCAGAGCTGTACACATGTATATATTTTCCCTGAGCTCTGCTTATTTGAAGATAGAACTGGCAAACTCAGGCCTTTGGTAGGTAGGCAGCAACCCCTCCCTGCCCCGCTCCTGTGGGCTTTAAGTGACTGATCATTTGAAGATCATGAGCAAGATAAGAGATGGGAGAGACACAGCAGTGCTTCAGGGATCTTGGTATGCCTGGAGAGTGCTAAATTATCCCCTGTGGAGACATCTCAGGTTTCTCAAACAGGTCACTATTCCCACGGAAGGAAGAGGGGTGTCAGTGTCTAGCTCCCTGGGTAAATGAAGACAGGTCCAAAGGAATCTCATCAAAAAAGTTGCTCTGCAAAATGCGTGCTTCATGGGTCAGAAGTAGAGACTATCCTCACTTCCTGGTTGGCCACCGAAAGCATTCACGTTGACCACCAAGAGCTTTCAAACTAAATGTGTTACTCTCCTATAGGTTTGCTAGAAGTTACAAGGTAATTTTTTCCTCACCTTTCATCACTTTGCTTTCTTCCTGTTGCTTGCAGGTAGACCCTAGACTATGTAGTAATGGAGCACACTAAAGCATGCTCTTTGAACACTTTGCTGAAATGGAAGTAAAACATTTTCTACAAGTTCTTGTCCCCAGCCACCCTGAAGGGAATATGGAAAAGGTCTGGAAAATTGTAAGGAAAGTCACTTCTGCCTCAGAATAAAGTCATACAGAGCAGAAAAGGTTACCAGTTTAGAAATGTTAGCAAGGATAAGAATGGAAAAGCAGAAGAGGAATAGCCAGAAAAAGACTCTTACAGTCACTAGGATTTCACAGAACGTGGTTGTTCTTGAGTGGCTTCTGTGGTGGCAAAAGGAATACGCTCCAAAATAAAGGACAGGCTCCTAGTTTGGATGTGTAACATTACTCTACTCTAAATACAGGAACATGTGGGCAGCAGAGTGATAACCAAAGGACATGGCAAAACTCTAGGTAACCCTCAAGTCATCCACTTGGGATGGAGTAAGACTGTTACCAAGGGAGGGAAAATTGCCTCAGCTCGTTTAATGGTTGCATAGATCTCTGCAGAGAAGAGGGCTGGTCTCCTGAAATTGCCACGATTCCTCATCAACCGCTGTTCCAGCCTTTCTCACTGAACAGCACCCAACAATAATTTTAGGACTCTCAGAAAGAAAAGGGGATCATCAATGTTGCTGTGTTCCTCTGGCAAACAAAATGTGAGATGGGCTTGGAGCAAACTTCTGCAGAGCTTTCCTGCATGCTCTGCAAGGATGCTTTGCAGAAATCTCTAGTTCATCTTGGCTCTTTGGACCAGCACAGAGAAACTAAAAGAAAGTGCTGCCCTACTGCCCCATTGGTGTCTAGCAACAAAGCACCGAAGGCAAATCCTTTACCTGGAGCGCACATTTCCTACTCAGAGAAGGGCCTGTGAAAAGGAATTATTTCTGTTTTGGTGCAGAAATGAGCTTAAGGGTAGGAGGCAGTACACAAATTAAGCTTCTGGCCCACAAATCCATATCATACAGCAGTAGGATGCACTCTAATCCCTGCCATCATACATATGTTAGTGTAATGATCAGCTCCCCCTAAACACCTTGAGGCTTTACATCCAAACTCACTGAGTTCTGTGTGGTGCAAGGAGAACATCTCTGCAGTATTTTCCTCCCAAATACGTTTGCATAAGTCAGTATTCAACATGTGAGCCTTGCAGCACAGGCACTGTTTCCTCCTGCCTGAAGTTACTTCTGTGTTTCCTCAGCACGGCGTCCGCCTCAGCAACATTTTGGTGGGGTTTTTATCTGTCCCATGTTTGCGTGGGAGGCAGTGCAAGCTTTTCATTGAGGGAAAGGCATTCTCCATTGGAAAGAAGGGAGCTAACTATGTCTCCTAGAAAGAGATGTAATTGGTTGTCTTTTCTGCAGAGAGAGGATGACATGAACAGCATCCTTTGCCTTTTCATTCCAAAACTCTGTTGTGACCGTATTGCTGAGTCTTGGAAAACTCCTCGATTCACAGGTTGGTTTTTGCATGTTCCAGACATCTGGGAACAAGGTTCAGCTGACTGATGAACGTGATCCCTGGCAGAAAATGCTGAAAAGTTGGGGAGGGAGGGGGATAGATCTAGCCCAGCTGTCCATTTCAAGTATTGCTGGTTTCAAATTTAGCCTGCCATCTTCTTAGCAAATTGTTTGTGAGCACTTTTAAATCTGCACATGTAAGTGTTATCGTAAGTACTTGGCAAGTGCGAGGGATTTTGAATTAGATTGTGAAAGGAGGATGCCTGTGTACGTGCCAAAGCATCCCAAGGTGTACAGGCATTAAGATGGTATGATTTAAGTCAACCCCAATTTTCAAATTTCCTTCTGTTTTTGTAATGCTTGCTCTGCCACTTTCAGGAATAGCTGGGGTAAGCATGTCCAGCCAAGTGCATTCTATGCAGAGAATTAAGCTAATTTGCGTATCGTTAGAACTTTTCTATTGCCTCCTCTAGGTAATTTTTGAGTCATTAGCACTTTCTTTAGCGATGTGTTATTGCCTGACATAACAAAGTGTTGCATCCTGTCTCTGCTCTGCATCAGAAGCCAAATAGCTTTGAGCTCTGTATTAGATGTGTTCTATAGGGCAGATACAAAGGAATGGGAAGAGACCCAAGTAAGCAATGGCACTTAAAGATTACTATTCTGAAGTTACACAACACCTTCAGGAGTAACGAAAATACCGTCTTCCTCAAGTTTAAAATGCCTTCATTCCTGTGCTCTTCCTGGTCTCCATGCAATAATGCTCTGTTGATGGGTTCATCTGTGCTACAGTATACCACTGGTCATAAACGTATATGTTACTTTGGAGTGACAGGTAATCCAAGGGAAAAGTTTTTTATACTGCAGAAGTGATTGTCACTATCTGGAAAAGATGGTCTCTTTTAGGATAGGGAATGCTTTTGGCTGTGGTTTGGTATGGTGAAGCTGAGGAATTCACCATTAGGACTCAGAAGTACTACAGGATCTGGGAAGTAATGTTTGACATGTAGATTCATAAATAGTGAGGCAGGCCTCATCTTACATGAATCATCTCTAGGAACTTGGAACTAGAAGACAGAATCTGCCATTCATTGCTGGCTGACTCTGGTCTCATTTAGTAGTGAGAATCCCATGAACTTTGGGGTAAAGAGACAGGCCAATGCTAAGTACTCCTGAAAGTCCAATCAGACTAAATAATATATTGGAAAATATAAGAAAATATGGAAAACAATTGTATTCAGCTCCTGTAAGGACACGGCCAGAGATGCTTGAGGCCTCCTTTCTCAAGATTTGGACAATGTGGAGAAGGAATGACTTGGCTTAACCTCATCACCTGTTCTGAGATGCTCGGAGCCCGTCTTTACAATGTTGTTTGTAAACCTCCCTTGCCAAGAGGTTTCTTGATCCTGATGTTGACGTTGATGGGCTGCAAGATGTCATCAGCACCTCCAGCAATAAGGGACTGGTGTGTGATGAGAAGGATATGAGAAGAGCAGAGATAAAATAGCTGGGAAACAAAATGTTCCTTCATTGCTGTCTTTGATCTCTTAACTCCCAGCTGTGAAAGATCCTGGATGCTGATGGCAGCAATCAACTAATTTTCTGCTGCTTCTGTTGCTTGCATAAAACAGAGGAAGATGTTGTCTTCATTGAGGAGAGTATGGGTCTTGCTGTAATGTCTTTGGTTGCAGGCTGAACCTGGGGAGAGACAGGGAGTGAGCACAGGCAGTCTCAAGGCTGAGGAAAAAGATGCAATCTTTTTTTTTTCCTCCCCTCTCTCTTTCTGCCTCTGGCTTTGTACTACAATTCCTGCCTTATTAGCCATCCTTTTGCACATTAAAACCCCGTGGAAAGCTCCCAGCCAGTGTTGCTGTCTTCGCTGCATCCCTGATGCTGAAGGAAGAAGTGGCAAGCCCCACAGCAAAGCTGTTGTGTCAGGACCAGCATCATCTTAAACGCTGATGTACAGTAGTTGAAGGGAGGGGACAGTTTTATAATAGTTGTTTAACTGTCCACCAGTACTTTACTCCTGACCTCGGACGGATGCTGAGTCCGTAAAGCTAATTTTGTGATGTGAGTCACTAAAGAGCTGAGAGTAACAGACTTTAAGCCCATCTGCTGTTGGCTAGACCCAAACAGGTAGCCGAGAGATGAAAGTGTTGAGAGGGCACTGCTGATTTTCCATGCTATTCAGTCCTGTCTTGCGAGATACAAAAATATACGCTTATGGTTGAGGTGGATCTGCGTTCGAAAGTTAGAATCCCATATATAGATGGGTGGACAGGGATGTTTGGAAATGAAGTGCCGGGCCGTGCCATTGTAGAGAGACACTGAACAAGTGCGTTCCTCAGACACAGTCTGTGCTCAGAGCGCGTATTTTATGAACAAAGCAGGCCGATTTCAACATCTCGAATAAGAATAAGCAGTTCTTGGGATCAGTGTCCCTAAGACGGGATGGACACAGAAGTGCTGAGGTGGATCTGGTGCACGTCAGGCAGGAGCTGCTGTTTGTGCTGCAGTGCGATAGAAGCTGTCGCCGACTCGCTGGGCTGAAGGGTTGCTCGGCCCCCCCGGGTGCACAGCCACTGGCTCCGCAGTTTGGCAGAAAGTCAGCTGTTGATTCCTCTGCCTGCAGCTGCCAGGCCTCCTCCCCTCAAGGCTCCCTCTTCATTGTGAAGTGGCAGTTCAAACATGAACTTTGTGAATCTGTGTTGCCCTTGGCCTCTTCGCAGTTCCTGGGTGAGGTCCGTGCTGCTGTGTATCTGGGACCGTGTACCTCTGGGAGGTGCAATTGTGCTTCAACAGTGTATTTGGAAAATGGGAACAAAGGGGAAAGCTGTAGTTTGCTTCAGTCTCTGCTGCCATCGCTGCTAGCTGTGAGGGACTGTTGGGATCAAGAATCCCTTCTAGATATCAACCATTTGTGTCTTGCTGAGTTTTTGAACTTGGCTGAAATGAGATCCTAATATAGAAGTACATACAAATATCCATGTAAAGAGTGAAGGGGTGCCCAAAAGTGAAGGACAGGAGAATGTAGTAGAGTAACACAAATCATATTATCTTTTTTCCACTCTTTGAAATGATTGATGTAATTAGGCTTGTTGTGGAGCAGGGCAAGGCAGGGATGGAGTCTGGCATTCTGCCTCCAATCTCCGCAAAGCTCCAGCTATTCTGCTCTCTCCTGGAGCATTTGTTACCTGCCTTATTTCTTAGGGAACCAGAAATGGCCATTAAGGAGTGATGTAGAGAAGGGAATGGCAGCAGTCTTATTGATTGCTTCTGGAAGAATATTAGGGAGAAAGTGTAAAGGACGTTTGTGTAAGACAATGCCAAAGAGCTAAACAAGGCCAGTGTGACTGATGGAGAGAAAGAGGAAGTGGAGGGAAGAGGCTAGCCGAGACATGAGAGTTTATCCTTTGAAGTTTTTCCCAAACCGTGCTTTTAAATTTCTCTTTCTACTGATGATGAACTCCCTTAAGGATCCAGTCCATGATACTGTCAGCATCGCGCTTCACTGTCTCAGTCTCTTTCCTGGATGCTCTTAGGAACCCCTCTGCCTTATCATATCCTCAACCAGTGCTCTCGGAAGCTCTACACTACAGTTTCGGCAGAACGTTATGCTGTGCTGTGCCGTACTGCCTCCTTTGTACTTGCCCATATTCCTTTAATGGGATTCAGCATCTCCTGCATCCTCCACGCACTCTTTGGCTCAGCCATACCAATGTTGTGTTTGGTACTGCCCGTATTAAGTCTACGATGTTTCAAATAATACAAGGAGCTGAGCACTTGTATTATTTGAGGTTGAACTCTCCTTACCCCTCAATTTTGCAGCTTTTTTCTCCTCTGTGGATAGTGATTGTTTTTCTGTAGCTGAGCACAGCAGCCCACAAGGCATTAAATGTTCTTGAATCTGCCTGCTACCTTCAGTAGAAGTAACTTCTACTGGGGGAAAATGACTTACGAATTGCGCTCCTTTCCTGTGCTCCAACAGGACAAGTTGGCTTCCTGTTCTTGCGTTCTTAAAGTATACATCCCCGAAATGAGCCAGGCATAAGTCTGTTGGTCCTTCAGGGGGAAAAAGCTGCAGGTGAGCAGCTGCCTACAGCATTGCTTATGGGAGCTAGACTTTAATTTCTAAGTTTGGGGTGAGCACTGCAGGTCTGGCATGGCAGGGAGGGCTGCTCACCCAAGAGGGACCGAGTGTGCTACTTTGGAACAGTAGATACTGGTGTTCACACAGGCTTGGCGGTGGCTGCTGATTGTGGGTGGAGGGTTTCTCATGAATGCTAGACTGGCTGCACATGAGTTAGGTTTTTTCCCCCAGCAAAAAAAAACAGCTGTGCAAACATTCTGTTTTGGGTCAAAGCAAGCACAGTGTACATTAACATTAAAAACCAGGATACGGAGAGAAAAAGAAAGGCAAGTCAAAGATCAGGTTATTTCTCCTGCAGAGCGGCTGTTGGTTTGTGTCCTGCGTCCTGCACTACTCGGCGATGGCAGCCGGGATGTGGCACTCACCAAAGGTGACAGGAGGCACAGGGAGGCTATTTGCCTTTCAGTCTAAGGGGCCAATTCTGCTGACTGCTGGCAGAGACTTACATGTCAGTCACTCGTTAGCTGTGTACCACCGGGCAGCAAATAATATCAAGTGCTGAATGAATAAATCCACTCCTTGTCAGCTCCCATCAGTGTCTTTTGCATGAAGCCCTGATACTTCTTAAAGAAACATACACTGCAGATAAGTCTAAGTGCTGTATTTACTCGGCAGTGTATGGCAGAGCACTGAGGAACACCGCAGGTGTTAACTACTGAGTTAAACCATGAAGTTCCGTGGTTAGATAACCTGTAGGATCCAAACCTCATGCCTTCAAGACCTTGGAATCAATATGCCAGGCCAGGCCAGGAGTCCTCTCCGGTTGTGGAGGTGCATTGGCACCAGCAGAAAGGATTTCTGGGAAAATTCTCACAGTATCCATTTGACTGACTTCATAGACGTCATGCCAAATTTTGAAATTCAGTGGAGCTTAAGAGTTGCGGTTTTGTAGGGACGGTAGAAAAATACTTGTTTCTATAGAGGCAGGTAGAAACTGGCATTTTGTTATAATTGTAGTTTGTGGAAAACAAATTTCCCTACTAAAGCTTCGAAGTTTGGACGTGCAAATTTTGACATCAAGTATGCATCTGACTTCTCACACATACCTATTTTCATTTTCATTTATGGGGAAAGAGCTTTGAGAAGCACATATGCAAACAGAAGCTGTGGTGGAACGAACCCATAATAGAGATTTCAATAAAATGAAGAATTGCTCAGCTTTCCAGTAATTTTGTCTGTTTGCTGTAAGTATTTTGTACCGCATTGTCTAGCTTCTTGATTCTGTGATCTAAGTCTAGTTTCCCCACTCGTTTTTCCATTTTTTGTAGAATCTTCTCATAATTACTAGTACTTAGCAGAAAACGTGAATTTGTGTTAAACTATTTAATTAGTCAAAATTGTGTAATAGCGATTTCTTCCAGATATCACTTAATGATCATTAGAAGGTCTAATTTGAAGGCCGTTTAAGTCAATTGACACCTTTTGTTGACTCCAATACATTTTGTACCTGGCTCAGTGTATTCAGAAATGTGAAGCTACTGGCTGCAGTAGCAGCAGGAAATACTCTCTGTAGATGGACATCTGTGGTTCTCCCTTTGCTTCCATAATGGCCCGCTGAAGAAGTTTTGGATAAATGTAGTGAAAGGCCACTTTAAGTGAAAAATCAACTAAATTCAGAGCTGCAGAGGAAGATACTTTAAGGTTTAATCATTTAAAAGCTAATTTTTTTCCACTTCTACTCTATTTATGCTCCCATTGTAATTAAGGCTGCAACGGATACAATATGGCATTGCTTAGATTTGGTAATGGCTTCAGTTTGTTTGGAAGAATGATATTCCCACAGCAGTGATGGCCCTACAGGACATACTGAGCCTACAGTTACTTGTATTAAGCCATTTCTGCTTTAATGCTGTTCTCTGCTGATTTCAAGCGTAGCCTATTTATTCTGTGACCATGGGAAAGAGTAAGCAACTGACCTAGATGGTCTTCAGCAAAGCCAGTCATTTTTCACCATTTTTAACTTTCAGTCCCGTATAACGTGGAAGCAGAAGTACCAAGTTGATAAAATCCCAGCATCTTTTCCTGCGATACAACACTTAGACGTACACAAATGTACGAGGCCTGATGGCGTTCACCCAGGGGTACTGAGGGAGCTGGTGGAAGTGCTCACCAAGCCACCTCCCATCATTTATCAGCAGTCCTGGCTAACTGGGGAGGTCCCAGTTGACTGGAGGTTAGCAAATGTGATGCCCATCTGTAAGAAGGGCCAGAAGAAGGATCCAGGGAACTACAGGCCTGTCAGCCTGACCTCGGTGCTGGGTAAGGTTACGGAGCAGATCATCATGAGTACCATCACACAGCACGTACGGGACAACCAGATGATCAGGCTTGGTCAGCATAGGGTTATGAAAGGCAGGTCCTGCTTGAGTAACCTCATCTCCTTCTATGACAAGGTGACCCACTTAGTGGATGAGGGAAAGGCTGTGGATGTTGTTTACCTGGGCTTTAGTAAAGCCTTTGACACCATTTCCCACAGCATTGTCCTGGAGAAACTGGGTGCTTGTGGCTTGGACAGGCGTATGCTTCACTGTGTGAAAAACTGGCTGGACGGCCAGGCCCAAAGAGCTGTGGTGAATGGAATTAAATCCGGTTGGCATTCGGTCACGAATGGTGTCCCCAGGGCTCAGCATTGTGGGGCCAGTTCTTGTTAATATCTTACCAGTGGTCTGGATGAGGGGATTGAGGGCACCCTCAGGAAGTTTGCAGACGACACCAAGTTGGGCGGGAGTGTTGATCTGCTGGAGGGTAGGAAGGGTCTACAGAGGGACCTGGACAGGCTGCATCGATGGGCCGAGGGCAGCTGTATGAGGTTCAACAAGGCTGAGTGCTGGGTCCTGTGCTTGGGTCACAACAACCCCATGAGACGCTGCAGGCTTGGGGAAGAAGGGATGGAAAGCTGCCTGGTGGAAAAGGCCCTGGGGGTGTTGGTCGACAGCCAGCTGAACATGAGCCAGCAGTGTGCCCAGGTGGCCATGAAGGCCAACAGCGTCCCAGCTTGTATCAGGAATAGTGTGGCCAGCAGGACCAGGGCAGTGACCGTCCCCCTGTACTCAGCACTGGTGAGGCCGCACCTCGAATGCTGTGTGCAGTTTTGGGGCCCTCACTGCAAGAAAAGACATTGAGGTGCTGGAGCGTGTCCAGAGAAGGGCAACAAAGCTGGGAAGCGTCTGGAGCACAAACCTTGTGAGGAGCGGCTGAGGGAGCTGGGGTTATTCAGCCTGGAGAAAAGGAGGCTGAGGGGAGACCTCATCACTCTCTACAGCTACCTGAAAGGAGGCTGTAGCCAGGTGGGGGTTGGTTTCTTCTCCCAAGTAACAAGTGATAGGATGACAGGAAATAGCTTCAAATTGTGCCAGGGGAGGTTTAGATGGGATATTAGGAAAAATTTCTTCACCGAAGGGGTTGCCAAGCATTGGAACAGGCTGCCCAAGGAAGTCATTGAGTCAGCGACATGGTTTAGTGGTAGGCCTGGCAGTGCTAAAGTTAATGGTTGGACTTGACAATATTAAAGCTGTTTCCAACCAAATGATTCTATGATATTTGGTACAGCACACAGACTTTCCAGAGAGCTTGAGATTAGTTTCTTCCTATGCAATACCTTTGGTTTTGCTACTTCAGTTCAGTGAAGTATCAGGGTGATTTACTTTCTGCTTTCAATGCTCTCAACATGGAAATGCAAATTACTGCACAGCAGGCCAGACCTTGGAGAAAGTAGGTACAAAGTTTCCAGCCTGAATTCTAGCCTGAGGAGTTAGATGAGCATCCAAATCTCTGCATCCTTTGAAGTTCATCCCAAGTCTAAATAATTCTCAGAGAAAGTTCATGTCCAGGTTTCTGAGGAACAGCCATGAGTTCTGAAAATTATTTAATCAATTACTTCAAAGCAAAGCAGAGTGAATGTTACGGAGCTTGATTTTCACATGAAAACCTACCGCAACTGCCTGCTGACCCCCAGCTTTTTGGGTGTAGGTGTTCTTTGAGAAACACTGCTATTAATGACCGTTGCATAGTGCTTGCACAGATTTGGTAGATAGAATACAGCCTGGTAATATGAGACAGCTGTCCACTTCATTTTTGAAGTTCTCACAGCACCACGTGGGTGGTAGGTGACCCAATTGTTACTGAGCAAATGAATGCAAGAGAAAAGGAGACTTTCTTCGTCACTGAGAGAAACTATCATGTTCCCTTGACCTACCCTCCTTGCCTTCTAGGTGAATCAGCACCCCGTGCGTCTGTTAGTCGGCAGGCTGGAGAGCAGAGTGCTTGTTGCAGGGAAAACTGTGCCGACAAGGTGTGCTTAAACCAGAGAGATACGATTTTCCCTGGAGGAGAAGGAGGATGAAGTAGAGATGGAGGAGAGGGAGGTGGAGTTTTGCATTATTTCTCCAACGGTCGCATTGCCCCTGTGTTGCACTATGTCATTAGCCGAATCGCTGGAGCGTCCTGTGAAATCAGCCACCTGCATAGATTTTTAAAACTTCTAATTGGCACCTGCAAGTTTATGAGCAAGCAGTATGTTTCCATTTGCCCTGTAGAGCCCTTCACAGCTCTTTACCCCCAGCTCCAAGGCTCTGGAGTGCTGCACGGTCAGTACCCGCTGTGGTGTGAGGCGACCCAGGCCATAGTTGGGACCCTGTGACGTGACCCAGTATTTATGTGACCTGGAAAGCTTCACTTTTTTTTCCTTTCTCTTTTAACTGTTATGCAAATGTTTCTCCATGTTTCCTGTTTATCCCAGACTCTGAACCTCCCTAGACAGGCTAGTCTGAGCTTGGCCTGTTTTCTGATAATTGCATCTGCATTAAAGCAAACACCCCTGCAGGGTTTCTCCATTCCCTTGTCCTTGCCAGCTCTGAGCTGGACAGCACTCCGTCGCTTGCAAGTATTGGGATGCGCAAAAAAGGCATGCCAAGGGCTGGCAGAGCTCGGGGGAAGAAGGCAAAGCTGCGTGCTATTTCAGGCCTCTTATCTTGCTGGTGAGTTCAGATACCTCTGCCTTGCCAATGACACAGTGGCTGCTAGGTCCTCCTGAGCTGCACATCAGTAAAATCACTACTGAGATCTACAGTCTGTGTCCAACCTGTATATGTTACTGGTTTCTCCATGGGGATATAAAAATGACTAGGATCCGGGAGAGTCACCCAGTAGTAATGACTGCAGCAGTAGTTTTGAGAAGGTGGTCCGTTGCACGTTTTTGTGAACTGTTGTTTTTCTTTGCAAGGGAAAAGAGGCAGGACACTTCTGCAAGATTTTTGAGGGTGGTCTTTATCAGGTTGCTGTTTAGAGAGCTGGGAATCTCTGGTTCTTGAAGTAATACAGCCATTAGTATCTTGCTCCTCTACATGGGACTAAGGCTTGGACTATGAGAAGCACAGAAATGACACTTTGCCCACAAAGCCCCTTTTCACTGGAGGATTATACAGAGTGTTACTGAGGTGAGTAGATTAGTTTTGTGCTTGGTTTACAGCTAGAGTAGGTAGCAGACTGTGGAAAGCTGCCTGCTGCCTGCACTGGAGTGGGGCAACACACCACTGAACCGAATATGTTGTAGTGAAATGCTGCCAGGCACATCAAGCTGAATGCTTTCTGCATGCCTGGGGTTGAAATCAAGACCTCCAAAACTGTGTTTCCACTCAGGATTTACTTCCCAGGAACTTAAAAATATGCACAGGACCTTTCACACTGACACACCTAGAATGATGGAAGTAAAGTAACTCAGGTTATTTCTTTTTAATTGGTTCCTAGTGTAAATCTGTAGGTAGTAAGCAGATACTTGCTTTCTGGTCTGATTTTCTCTTATTGAACATAGGCCATGCAGTACCATAACTGAATCCCCCCCTCCTCACACTTTAGGACACTAACCAAGCAGGATCCTGACTGAATGCTGCCTTCCATCACTCCTTTGGTCTGAACATACGTTGCCACCCCACTCACCAAGAGGTTTTTCAGAAGTGAATCTCCGACGCAGTTAGCCCATCTGCTGGAAATTTCATCTTTCACAGGCAGGATATCCCCTAGGAGGGAGAATGGAGCTGGATGATCCCTGCCATAGCTAACGCAATGGTCACATTCCCCATGAAATACCTGGTCTTCCCCATGCAAAGGGAGCTTTGTTAGACTGCCAGTTTCTCAGCAGCCGTGGTACATGGTGCTGGTGATGAACCTCAGTACTATCGGAAGAGTGTTAATGGGAGTGGTTGCTTCTGTTGTGTTCCTCCACATCCTTGAAGCAAATCCGGCTTTATGAATTACAGGGCTGAACAAGCCCTCTGCAAATATTAGTGCATATCTTGTAAGAGAAAAGAGCAAGAAGTCATTTTGAAGAGGAGACAGAAATGGAATAAAGTGGCTCTCCCCCTGTTTTTTTGGTGGAATAGCTGTACAGTTGAAATCTACCCAACTTGCATTTCCTATTTGTATGAGTGACTTTCATCTAAGTGCTGGTCATGAGTAAGTTACGCCTACAGAGCTCTCACCGTCAAGTACTGTGTATCACTGAATTCATAGCAGTTCTGGCAGTGCTGAACTGCATACATACATGTTTACATGCATTCCCCACTTCTCTGAAGCAGCTATTTCCAGAGATCCCAAGTGTGGAAGTGCATCCCTCAGATGACTTTTGACTCTACAGAGAGGAATAAGTATCTTTGGAAGACTAAGATTGACACACGTAACAAACACCCTTTCCTCCATCCCAATATGTGATGTGGTGCGAGGGTTGCTTTTGCTGGTTTTGGGTGGTGGTGTAGAGGAAGAGAGATCTGGGGTGATAACCAACATGCGGGGAAATCCTCCTCCTCTGCACAGTGCCGGCAAACTACCACTTTCTGCCGAGCATCTTTGGGCATTCAGGGAAAGTTGTCTGTGTTCAGGCTTAGCAGAGAATGTTGTCTCAGGAAATTAACAGACATCAAGAACTAAAGGCAGTACTGGGGCAAGTAACTAATTACTCATCTGATCCCTGTAGTGGAGATGTGAAGGGATGGTTTTGTAGTTTGTTCATGTTTTGTTTGTTAGCATAGCAGCTCCAGGACAATCAGTTACTTGAAGGACTGGAAAAAACCCTACCTAGTTGGCCTTGTTTGCTTCTTTAGGTCTTTTTCCTGCCTGGAAATCCTGCAGATTCCTGGAAATTTGTCATGCTGAACTGTGCCATGCTTAGACTGCGTCTTGTTACAGAGTTTATTTCAGTTATCTACAGTCTCCACAGTGCTACATTAACTCCCTTCAAGTTAGCCTAGGTCAAATCAGAGTGGTAACAGTGTGGCTCCGAGCAGCACAGAGCAATTTTGCTAGCAGCTGAGGAATTGCGCTGACTCCATCTCTAATGAATACTCAGTAAATTCAAGTTAAAAACACTACACCAGTCACGAATGAGAACAGGGCATGCACTAATTACAGGAACTTAGTCACAACTTGTTAACTCTGTGTTGAAGACATGCTTTTGGAAGTAACCATGCTTGGACAGATTGGGCATTGAGAGAAAGCACAGCTTAAGGCTCTGAACGCTGCGTCTCCAGTAATCAGGTTTAATTTCTTGTTGTGCCTTGTACTTCTTATGTCAATTCTTGTATTTCTGTCCCTTTCTGTGCCTCAGTTCTGCAGCTACAAAATCACATTGCTGTCTGTCTTCTGCTCTTTGTCTCCCTGGCATACACTGCAAGTTCTTCAGGATGGGGTTTTCTAATATTAATATTAATACAGAGTGCAGCGTGGCCACACCTGTGCCTGTGAGAGGTCAGGAGAGCCGTGAGTGACAGCTTAGAGTTTCTGTACTTTGAGGATGTGTCATTGGCTTTGGATTGTGAGGCAGGAGCAGCCTTGAAAGCTCATTTAACTCCTACAGCTAATTCCCTTTGGTAGATTTGGGACTTTTCTTTCCACCTTGAAATTTTACTGGTTTTCTGTCCTGCGGGGCAGGGAGTGCTGAGGCTGAAACTATTGCATTTTTCTTAAATTATATGAGTGCTAAATATGATACATTGTTACAGGTTGCCGTATCCTCTGTGTATAAAGAGGGATGGAAAATGGATAAATGGGAAGAAAATGTGTGACAATACCTAATGTATTCTAAGATCAAGCTGCTAATCTTCTCTTTTTCTTTTTGTTTCTTCCAGGTGGAGCGGGAAATAGCCATCCTGAAGTTGATAGAACATCCCCACGTTTTAAAGCTGCATGATGTTTATGAAAATAAAAAATATTTGTAGGTATTACTGGCATTTGCCAGAGAAAAGGGAAGGGAAGGAGGAAGGAAGGGAGGGAGAGGTTTTGGAAGTTGGTAACACTTCTGAAAGAGTGGAGCAGGGTGTGCTTTCACTGTCAGCTGGTGTTCGTGTGATATCTGGTACTGATATATGAGGAAGGAACACTCCTTATTTCATTCTCTGTACTTTATTTATATGCTGTTCCTTTTCCTACTTAAAATGGAGGACAGAGGACAAACCAACATTTTCTATCAAATAGCAACAGGGGAGGAACCTGTGAGGTCTGGAACCATTTTAAATCAAGACTGTAACAGGCTGTTACAGTGGATAATTTGGATAATCTCCCTTGCCTAATAGTTTTCATTGAAACCCTTGACTGTCACTAACAATATTTTTTGAATTTGCCCCATCAATAACAATTTTTGGTTGTAAGGGCTGCTGAAATCTCCTGGTGGTTCTTCAGTAACAGTTAAGTAGCAAAGCCTTTTTTATTTTTTTTTCAGATCTTTGCCAGTGCCAGACAGGGATGTTGTCCACAGACAGAGTCATTTTAGCTTGACAGGGCACTAGATATGTTGAATCTGTTGTCAAACAGGCCACATTAATCTTGGCACAACAGGAAAAAAAATCAGTGTTCTCCAAATGGAAAAGGGCAACCCAGTAGGGAGCTCAGTGTTATTCTCAGCTTTTTAACAGGTTATTGCAAGTAGAAGAAAGTGGTTAAAAAAAAATGAACTATTTTTAAAAACCACCATGCATTGGTGACCTCTCCTTAATGTCACAACACTAGAAGGGAATGACCATTTACCCAAAGAAAATGTGTTGAATGGAGGTAACAATTCCTCATGGACTATTCAGCCAGTCTTGTTACTGGAGCAATGAATTCCTTTTCTGAGGAGTGAGGCCTCTATGCCTAAGGGTTAGCTTAGTAGAGCAGGCAGTAATTTCTTTTGGATTCCCCGCTCTCCTTTGGGGCAGAGCCTGCCATCTGCGGTGAAATGAGGTTGCCAGAGCAAGCTCGTGCGGGCACTGGGTGGGGGCTGCTCAGATGTTCTCTGAGCTGCATGCTGAGTGCTCTATCCTCAGTGGCAGAAATGGTCACGGCTCCATTAAGCCCAGTTTGCCCCAGCTGAGGACAGAGGCCCAGACCTAACGCAGCCTTCTCTGTGTGCAGGAGAAGGATAGCAAAGCGAAATGAGGCTTTACAGCCAGTAAGTTCTCCTTCAATCCTGAAAAGAGAGGCACCATTTGTAAGAGTACATTCCACTGCATTCTGGTTTCAAGAGGGGTAGGCTGAGGCCGCAGTCTTCTTTGTGATCCTTATTTATTTGTGTGTTGTGTAATCTTAGGTATACACATGCATAAACACATACACACACTTGCATAAACACAACGTATAGCTGATGAGTTCCTGGTAGGTGTTGTATAGTTGGGCAGTGGAAACAATATATGAGTACACAAAGAAAAAATGCCGTGATCATCACTTGGGGTGAGGGAATGGGTTAATGAGGTGCTGAAGCTTTCTTCTTGCTCTGAATGCCTGTGGAGCTAGCAGCTGAGCTGGGGTCTCCTTCCTTACCCTGAAATGCTCCGGGCTATTTTGCTCCATGTGAAGAATATCTAGTGCTCAGAGCAGTGGGGATGGTCTTACACCACGATTTTAAAAAAATAACTCTGTTCCTTGACAGGAAAGTATCTTCCTGCTGAAAATCACCTTGAAAAGGGAAGCATCCCGTATCTTTTAAGCTATATCTGAATATGCTGGCTTCTGAAAAATGTTGGGCTCCAGAGTGGGCTTTGCTGGTGACTGTTTTGCTTTTAATAATCACGAAGTCTTCTTTGTGCTGTAGCTCCTCTACCTGTAAGATTGAGCTGTCTGCATCTTCCCGCAAAGGCACTGAATCCCTCTGCTGAAAGACACTGACTCTGCAAAAGAGCCAATGACTGTTAATTACGTTTCATTTTTTATTAGTCACTATTTTAAAGAAAGGGCACAATGCAGAGCTTCTGCCAAGCCTTCGTGTTCAAAATTAGAAATAGCCGTGGCCTTGGATGAATCTGAGAGGTGGAAGAGAGTGCCTGCGGAGGGGCAAAGTGTTAACAAGTGTGCGGGGGCTGAGAAGTGTCTATGCGTGTACTTTCCCAAATAATAAGACACAGTGACCTCTGTTTTTCACCAGCATCAGAAAAAGGGATTGCTCTCTGATTGTGGCAGCACCTTTCCATCATGCCTGCCGTCTCAGCAGTAACGGTGGTGGCATGGTCTCAATGCTCGTGAATTATGGGTGATATTTCAGATGCCAGAGAGTAATCACGATGCAGTGCTGGGGAGTATTTCCTTGACAAATGTTAATTTCACAAACCATGTTTGACTTTTGTTTTATGATTTAATTTGTGACAAGGGGCTTTGGTTGAGTAGATTCCTAATGTAACCATGAATCAAATCCTTTTTCCACAGTTTATTTAACACTGAAAACGAGTTTTAAAAAATGATAATAAAAATCTGTTAGCGTATCTGTGTTAGCCTAGCAGTCATCTTCTGTTTGTTTTGGTGGTTTTTTACCAAGATGGTTGGAGAGATGGAGATAGCTATGAGCTCTAAGACTTCCAGCTCTTTATCCAGCGTTTTGAGTTGTCTCATTTAGTAAGACTGTGGACTACAGTCCTAGGTGCATAGGGGAAAATGCAGCTGCCCTGTAGGTCTCTGGATGTGTGCTGACATACCACCCCAGCTATACTTTATGGTGGCTAAACTAGCGATATTACTGACAGTTGAATTATTTCATATTTGTTGTATAAACACACCGATGGCCTTTAAGCAAGATTAGGAGTTCACAGTAAGAGATAATTTAGAAATAGCTATAGACAATCTGTGCCTCCCTCTCTCCCATCACATAGTGTTAATAGACAAAAAAGCCAGGAAGCGGGGATCACCCTCCCGTTTTAAAGATAAAGAATGAGTTAAAGTAGCCTGGCATGGGGTAAGCCCAGAGTTGTTTAAGAACTTGTATGTCTGATTCATAATGGAGAATGATCATTGAGCTACCAAAATTTCTGTGTGCAGCTGTCATTTTGACTAACCAAGTTTGATCAGTCAGGAATTTTAGGGAAATGCAAATAAACTAAGGGAAATAAGCAAGGCAATAACAAAGCGGGTAACGTTTTGGTGTGTTCCGTGATGGTATTGGAGGAGAAACACTCCTTTGGTCATATGGTTTCTGCATTGCAAATCAACTGTGTGAACCTGGGTGATGGTCCTCCTTCTCTGTGCTACGTCTAGAAAAGGTCTTTCAGGAATTGGTCCTAGGTAGAGTTTGAGTAGCAACCAGAGAGGAAGGCAGAGTTCGTACACTGTTAGCAGCACTACCACTGTGAATGAGCAGGAGTTTCTCGTTAGCAGACTTGTTGAGGATTAAGTAAGAGGAAACATGCAAAGCCCAGTCCTTCATGAGTGAAATGGTTGGCTTGGAGTTTTTCTAGGAAGCAATCTTATGCTTTATTCTTAAATCTCTGATATGTACCTTTGCAGCATTTTATGCACTAAATTCAGCTTTCCTTTTGATCTCAGAAAAGCAATTGTCCCACTGTTGGAGGAGTTGTTAACATGGCAGCCTAAGTGCCACCATATAGTCCACGGGAGATGGACTTTCCCTTTCCAAAGGGGATAAAGCTGACTGACACAGTTTTGCTAGAGAACTTCTGACAGGGGTGGCATTATCCGTTTGATCTCATTTGATTAGCTATTTAGTTTAAATTGTCAGGGGGTTGGCAGGGGGTGGAAATGAGGTAGAATAAAGACATCCTAGGGCCACTCCACACCCTTCTCTTTCAGGTGTTTATACTAGTATTTCTTAAGTCACTTGCCATCAATGTCCGTATGTATATATCTGTAAATTTCTATTTATAGGTGTTTGTATGTATATGTATAGATTGTACCGATTAAGTTTTAAGTCTTTGCACTTAAGATTTCAAATTTTCAGATTTTGTGGGAGCATTTATTTTAAATCTCTATGTTGTCCAACTTGATCAGCATTTTAAACAAGAATCTGTTTTGAGGGAAGGAATGGACGTCAGAATATTGTTCTCTGAAATGTGCCGTGCATTCATCAGCTCTTTTTCCAAGCACGAGCCCCATTTCTTATCATTCAGCAGCACAGTGCTATCACGGGGCAAGTGCCCAAGCCTCATTGCGATGTGCACAACACACCGTCTCCTGATTTCAGAGGTGAAGGTGCTTCCCAATGAGCCAGATAACAAAATTAAAATGTCCTCCTACGTGTGCACAACTGACGTTTCTGGCTTATACAAGATCAGCTGACAGCAGGAGTCAAAGACTTACAGCTCTGGTGGTGTCTAGAGACGTTCATGCCGCCCGTCCTCTCCTGCAGCATTTTCCTGTAATTCTGTTTATTTTTGTTGAAAACTAATTGTTAGCTGCCAGAGTATGCAAGAAAGACAAAAAAGGGTTCTGCATGTTCTGCTGTTATTGGTAGCCCAGGACTTTGACATTCGATCCATCTGCGGGGAAACCTGTCTAAAGGCAGAAGGAGGATTTGGAAAGTTGGAGTGACTCCAAGGGCTCAGTGCTGAAAGTTAATTTTGTGGTAGATATGCTTCTTGGTAGGCTGATTCTGGGGGGTCAGATGCTGTGGACACAGGAAAAGAAAATAGAACAGGATTGGAAGGCAAAATGATGTTCCACGTAAGCCTCGATTAGAATTAAGGTAAGTGTTCAGAACCAGATACTTTGACCCCTTTTCTTCTGCTCTTGACTTGTTTTAGTACTGTCATGAATTACAAGTGCGTGTAGCCAAAGGAAAGCCAGTCAGCTGTAGGAGTGGAGCCAGTGCATGTGAGGTTTTGAGTCGAGGGTGGACCTGGAGACGAGAAGCTGGCTAGAGGCCAGGGGAAGGGGAGGGGGTGCTGTGCCGACGACAAGTCCATCCCACTCGCAGGAGGGAGGCCAGCCTGGCACAAAGCTTGCACGGAGGTGATGGTGGTGATGATTAATATTACACCCTGTGCAAGATGGTCTTAATAAACTCTACCCAAAAGCCTGACTGTATCTTCTGCTCACTGCCTGACACCATCCAGGCCATGGTGCTGGGCTTGGGAGACAGCAGGCCTGTAGTGGAGCAATTCTGTGGTGTGAGCAAAAGTCAAGGGGAGATGTAACTCCAGAGCCACAGTATATTTACGTGCCTAATTTCTCTGTCAGACTTAGGTAGGCGAGGTTGTGTGTGTGTCTGGGCCCTAGCTGTTAAAGGAAAGGCCACTTAGCTCTGAAGAGCAAAACCCAGAGGTACACGGTCACTAGCAGAATTGCAGCAGTGAGCTGGTGGGTGTTGTCTCAGCTCTGCCCGTCCTGTGCCGAGGATCCCTCTGGCTGGATCGGTTCCGTATTGTGTGCCCAAACAGGAGGCTGCTGCAATGCCTTGGCATTCGTGACTACGCACCGTGAAGGCACTCCTCAAAACACCTTTCATCCCCACTAAATCAAAGGTACAGAGCACAACAGCATCATCTTCTGCTACCTCTCTTTTCACCAAAAACCCCAACCTGTTCCTGTCCAAATGTGATGAGCGATCAAATACAATCTCTAGTCAAACAAGCAGAGTAGAGTTAAAATTGTCTTTTGGAAAAATAAACCTAAAGCATGCACATTTTGTAGAAGGCGAGGGGAAAAAAAAAAATTTTAAAAAAAAAAGAGTTCCTGGTCTGGTGCCAAATTAGGGTTTAAAAATTCATGCGAGCCATAAGAATTTATATAACTTCTGAATAATTTATAGGCTGCACCAATAACAAGGGGGTTAATATCTGATAGAGATTATTTAATCAATAGAAAACAGTGCAATGAAAAAGCTGTCGAAGAATTACAGCATATCAGTCTTGGCTGGGCAGCTTTTAGCCTCTTCCCTGCTACGCATATGTCCGTTCATATATGTGTATGGAAGGACATTTTGCAAATATGCATGGAATAGCATGGAAGAGGAATCACCAGGACTTTTTTTCTAGAGGCTTTTCTTTGGCAGTCTGCCATCCCACACAGATCCCTTGCGGATTCACCAGAGGTTTGAAATGTAATGAGTTTCCTAGCTCTCAGCTGAGTTGGTCAAAAGGAATAGTTAGTTTCTCGTGAACAATCTGCTGGGCGTTTTGCGTTACTGTGAGATGGTTCAGAGTTCATCAAGATCGGTGGCAGTGCCCGGCACGTGCTGTTTGTGGTGCAGCCCTTTCCATTTGTGTTGGATTCTGTGGCTGAACTTCAAGAGGCTTTTACTGATGTGGGCTCTAATAAACATAGGGATGGAAAAGAACTAAAGACTTACCTGTCTTTATAGAGGAGAGTCCTACTTGACTTGTGTCCCTGGCCTTGGGAATTACTTAACATCTGTGTCAACTCCATGTCTTGATCCACGCCATGTTCCCCTGTTTTAGGATTATTCTCATGATTTTCGTATAATAATCAGCTATTAAATGATAAAACAGACTAGTTGAGCTTCTCAGCAGGTGTGGTCATTTCATTAAATGTCTTACCCTTAGGCATCACAAGGCAGTAAACTCTTGAGCACAGAGGAAACAAGCAGGAACTCTCCTGATTTTTCTTGTCTTTGTGTGTCTCTCTCTCTGCATAATTGCATCTGGGTTTTGCATCTTACTGGAGCGCACACCTGAAGCTGTACATCTTAAAAGCTAGCCGGTGCCGCATGAATATCCAGCCTAACTTCACATGTAGTAAAAGTTCTAGAACACACCAGTGGTGTGTGATGGTGACCTGTGGTATGTTCAGGCTTACGTAGAAGGCCAACCTACTTGTTTAGGTTTAAGTGAGATTGTGCGTCGTATATCTAAGTATCGAACCGTTTAATAAAAAACAGAATATTAACGGATTCCCTAACAGACAGCTAATCGCATGCCCTGATGAGCGAGCCTTCTGTTGCCTGACCAAAGCAAGAAGCTGTGTGAATTGACTATCATTCCTAGAGCACCAGAGTATTTCTTGTTTCTCTTAATTTTTTTGCATTTATAATAGTTACCTGAAATACTTTGTGTTTCAGTATGAGCTTTCCTCTAAAGATCTCTATCCGTTTAACACTTTTATAATAAGTGTATTTGTATTACCCTAGAGGACCTAATTTGTATAGCTGTGAATGTCTCATAGATTGTCTTCTATCTATAAGGCTGAGAAGACAGGAGCTGCACACCCACACTGGGCTGCTGTGGGCAATCCCATCTGGCAAAGATTTGAGTATTTCACACCATTCTTGCTAATGGCTTAAAGACAGCTTTTCATTCTTTACAGATAATAGCCGGTGTGTATGTTTGAGGTTTTTTTGTTATTTTGCTGTAAATGTCTGGTAATGCATGGTCCTGGTGTTCTCTGTGCTGGTTAGGCTTTCTTTAACAGCATTTTCCAGGCATTGCTCAGAGGCTGGGTCTTTGCTTTCCTTGAACCTCCTTGCAATGGCTGTTACAGAGCAGGGTTTCCTACGTTTTTACAGTGGGAAGACTGATGCTGTCAATCTTACGTAGACAGGATTTTTTGAAAAAGCTTCATTCACCAGTAAGTTACTTTTCATCTCCAAATGTAATAGGAGACTAGTTCTGGCTACTGTTCTGGGATTTTTAGAATTCACTCCCTTGCTTAGAATAAATGGGAGAAGGAGTACTATCATGAGATGAGAGGCTGTCGTATCTGGGAAGATAAAAGGGAAGGGGAAACTCAGGAAAATACTTCTTGGTGTTTTTCTCCCCTACAGGCTATGTGTAATTTACCTTCCTCCTAAATCCTCCAGGAGTTGGCATTGGCATACTTCCAGTCCTATGGCGCTTTGCTAAAGTAAAAAATTTTAGATGCTGATGTGGACTCAGGAAATCTGGCTTCTCTTCTGTGCCACAGATCCAGCAAAGATGTAGCGTCTGTATGCCTTATTTTCCAGCCTCTGGAATAATGCTTTTTCTTTCTTTTGCTTTACCTGTTTGGCTTTTCAGAGTGTGTATTCTCTTTTTTATGGAGTGACTCAGACACACTCACACGTATACAGATAGATGGATAGACACAGATATATAGCCTTTAGCGGGGATTGTGTAAGCCATACAGTGGTAGTTAGAACCGGTGCAACACTTGGGAATGTTTAAACCCCTCTCGTTGGCCTGTTTGGAAATAACATGTGTACTACTACTGTGCCATGTAATGTGCCAGCAAAACATTGGCTTGCACAGAGATGTAGACAGGTGCGGAATTATGCCCTTGTTTAATCGAAAATCTTCTAGTTGGGGGCTATCCTAAAAAAACCCCTGCATCGTACTGGAGGGAATAGGGTGGGCAGGTGACCACATGCAAATCCAAACTCAGAAATCCTAGCTGCAACATAACCACATAGTACTTGTGGAATGATCCCTGCGGCGTTTGTTACGCTTGACCATTTGGGAATGTGTTTGTCATCCTTCTCACTCCTGTCACGCTGGGGGCTTTCTCAGATCAGAATACATCGTTGCTGTGCTTCTCTGTGTCCCTCGAGTTGTCATAAGCACAAATCTTTTTCATATATTCTCCCCTGTTCATTTCCATTATGATGTCTGCTGCTTCTAGGTGGCAAGCAAAAATGAATAACCTTGTAAATGCTCCTTGTCTTTCAATTTGTTTTATTTTTCATACAATGTGTCAGTGCATTTTTGTGGAGTGTTTTTAATAAGATGAAGTTGATGAAAATAAATTGCTTTGCAGTTCCTGCTGTGGGTGACAGAAATGCTGGGTGTGTAATTTTCCAAAACTGCGCGTTTGAAACCAGTGTGGCGGGTGTTCTGTATGCCTGTAACTGCAATCATCTTCATAAAATGCCTCCCAGGAAAAGAAAGCAGATACCAATTTGAATTTTGGGGGCAAGATGTGCTGCTGTATCCAGCTTCTGCTAAGCACAGTAAGAGAGGGAGTGGTCAAGGAGAATTTTTGGATTGATTCTGTGCAAGGCTTGGGTCTGCTGTATGGGATAGTTAGCCAGATCTGTCTCTAGTATGAGAGGGAGAATGAATTATATAGCAAACCCTCTTATCAAAGCATCTGTAGACAAGGCTTGGAAAGTGAGGACTGGGACTTGAAAATGTGGACACCCCAGTGCACATGAGCTTTCTTCTGAGCAGTTCAACGTCTTGCTCAAAAAATGTAATGCGGATAAACAGTGATCACCATGTTACCAAGGTGTACTCAGGAGACAGTTTGGTAGCTACTCATCTCTTTTTGGAGAGAAGATAACCCACATATTCCAAATGTGATTTTCAGGTCAAGAGTTTTCTCTTTTTTACTAATTCTAATGAAAAAAGTGTGAATATTACCAATATTATTGACAAAATTTGCAGAAAATACCATTTTAATTCCCTAAAGTTTAAAATTTCATTTTGATGTCCACTTTTTTGTGCTTTTGTCCTACTTACTTAGTTGACAAGACACCATTAATGTCCATCTCTTACTGTGTTCGCTGCTGCATTTCTGTAAGGCAGGGAAATGCTTTCTCCTTGTGCTGGCTGGGAGCTGACACACGGAAATCACACAGGAGCTGATGGTGGACCACGAGCTCAGGTCTCACTTTTGCAACTTCAAGGCTCATGCCGTTGTCATTGAGCCAATTTTACTTTCCTCAGAACAGCTTTTACTCCTTCTACTGTCCCATCTTTTTGGAAACATTGAAAGTCTTCTCTTTCCATTTCAAATTTAGAAGTTTCCTCAGAGATTATGCTGCTTGAGGTACAGAAAAGGCAGTATCCTGGATTAATTATTTCCATTGTCCACTCAAATTTGGAGAGTTGGATTAATACTGGTAATAAAACTAGCTTGCTGTAAAGCAGAGCATTGAGAGGTGGGAATCGTACCGCACATCCAGTTCAGCCTGGTCTGCTGTGCTGTTGGGAGGAGGCGACAGAGAAGTACACTCAAGATTTGGAAAAATATCTAATCGTTGTTTGCAGGTTTTCTGGTGATGTCTCTCAGACAAACTGCCAAAGATTTGAGTGCCCTGTTCACCCTTTCAGATCACGTGCCTTGCTGTGGAACCCTGAAACTTGCTTCAAAGGAGTTAGGCAGTAAGGGAGTTAGGCGGTAAGGGAGGAGTACAGGTTTCTGCCTCTCTTACAGGGTTTAAACAAGCTAACAGAACCAAAGAACAAAAGTGATTTTACAGTAAAAATAATAATTTCTCATTTATACTTACCACTTCAGATTCTGAATAAATTTCACTGCAGAATTTCTTCTTTCTGTATTACAATAGTATATGCTGGACAAACAGGCAAGGAAACAGTAGAGCACAAAATCACAACGGAGACGGAAAAAGTCCGTGGAGGTTTCAAGCAATCCTCTTGCTAATAGAAGGCTGTTGCTTAGTCCATATTATAGCTGGTTTATTTTTAAATGCTTCAGTTGACAATGTTCCTGCCACTTCCCTGGGGAAACTATTTCATTCCCATTATTAAACAACATTTCCAGAGATTGTAGTAAGTTTTCCTCTGCCTGGCTGCCTTTGATTACTGCTGGCAACAAGATGGTCCATCCATGGCAAGTCCTTTCCTTCCAGAAGATTTCACTCTTCTCGCCATGGATGCCAGGAGTGCTATGTGAGGTCTGGGGTTTCCTCTCTTGCTCCTAGGTCCCCGTTGTGCTGCATTTATTCACTCGGTGTCCCAATTTTCATGTGTGAGCAGCAAAAGCTGAAGCTCTTGCGTAGGCTGCACATGTGTAGTTCTATTTTTCTTTTTTCATAATTTAAACTATTGACTTTTTTTTTAATTCGCTCTAGTTTGTTGACATCTGTCTGATTCTCAGGTGTCCGGGACAGAACAATACGTGAGTGTGGCATTGCTGCAGCTGTTTTATAAGGGAACTCTCAGGTTGGTTAAGGGACCTGAGGCTTCCTAGTATGCAGTCTCACTCCACAGCAGCTTTAAGAGCTGCTGTGAAAGCTTATGCCTGATTAGTCTCTTGTTCCCCTCCTGGTCTTTTGAGTCATTTTTGGATTCCGGATTATCTCTCACTGTTATATTGAATACTGAATCCAACAGTGACATATCTGAAGTGTGCAGAACCTCTGTTACAAATATTAATCACTCCTGATTTTAAAATTCTGATTGTCTTCCACTGTTCTTTCCAGGCGTATTCTCCTTGACCGCGTGTAAGTAGAGGTGTTTGTATATAACCGTGTGTGTGAGAGGATTGGTATGACAACGTGCTTACAAAGTCCTGGCTTTGTTATTTTCTAGGTATTTGGTGCTAGAACATGTGTCGGGTGGGGAACTCTTCGACTATCTCGTAAAAAAGGGAAGATTGACACCAAAAGAAGCCAGGAAGTTCTTCCGACAAATCATCTCTGCTTTAGACTTCTGCCATAGTCATTCAATATGGTGAGTACAGTCATTTCCAACGGGAATCACCTGTTACGTAAAAGCACAGAATAAAGGAATCTTCTTTCTTGGTAATTTTACTTACTATTAAGTAACTGATGTTGTAAAGCTCAAAAAAGCATTATGTAAAGTGCTGATGTATTTTTTTGTTCTTGGCTGTCCGTGAGACAGTATGCCAGTCACAGATAGACTTTTCGTGGAGAAGATTGTGGTTTCTCACTGGAGGAGAATTCATTCACAGGGAATGCTTTAACCAGGAAAAACAAAAACATCAGGCAGAAGCAGTTCAATTTCCATCATTCTTGGGGCGCTTGCTAATAACTGAGCATTACATACACTATATCAAAATGAATCCCTGAAGAAACTTGGGACAATTACGAATACAGCAAAGTCATTTTATGGCTTCCTTCAGTCTTTGGAAACTTGCTGGGTTTTGGCAACCTTCACCGAGTCCCTTCTGGGCGTTTGAGTCACTGTTGCCTTTAATTTCCTTTCCAGTAGGGAAGAATTTCCTTGATCTGACTACTGTTGATACTCACTAACTCCATCATATGATTTAATCATCAAGTATGGTTTGACCTCTGCTTTCAGGTGGTGTTTTAAATTTGACCAGTTTCTCTTTCATCTTCAGCAAGTTTAGGTAATTTAAATTATACCGAAATCAAGTTGTTGTAATCTGAGCACAGAGTTTCTGTATAGCTGCTGACCCATAACTGCCTGCTTATTTCTCAGAAATGCAGCTCCTTGCGGTTAGATTGGCTGGGGGAGACTGTTTGCATTATGGCTGCTTGGCTGCTTCTCCATAGCCACAGCCAGCCATAGACCCCCCCCTCTCCAGGTGGGGGATAGATAGGCTGCTGATAGATACTGCAGTAGCGGGATTTGCATAATCACTGTGTGGTTACTTCTCAGTAACTGTACAGTGATTTTCTGTACCCCCAGTTTTCTGCTGAGAACTCGCAAACCAGACTTCCACAGCATAAATGGCCACAGCAAAAATGGATGCCTAAATATTTAACTTGCTCTTCTAGCCCCCTCCCTCTACATCTCTTGACTCATTTCAACAGGAAATATTAATCTGAAAGAGGGCACATTTGAATGGAAAGGGAAATAAGAGTCTTTCTTGATGATATATTAAGAAGAGTATACTGTTAGCAGAAGAGGCAGTTCAAAGGTGGTGGATCTGGTTGAGAAAGCCCTGAGGACAATGCCTGCCTGGCACAGGAGGGGTTGCAATAGTCAGAGAAATTCCCAGAGGAGCCAAAAGCAAGTTACATGCCCTAACCAGAGGGCCTAAGTTTTCTCTGTTGGCAGAGACCTCTGACAAGTTGTATTCTGTGAATTCCACAATTTTTCCTCCCTGCTAATCAACTGGGTTGAGTGATTATGACTTTCTTAGAATAAATCAGCATAATCCATGGTAGGTTGTACAGCTGTTGTTTTTTACGTACACTGGGCAGTGTAAGCACTGGTGGATTTCATACATACATGTTTCTGCTCCCTTCTTGACTTAACACTTAGAGACCCAATACAAGAAGACTCAGAAATGTTTAAGTATAACTGGAGGAAATTATTTACACTTCCAAATGCATATTCCAGAGAAATATGAATCTCCGTTGGGATAGAAATTTCTATGAAAGCATGCATATATATACACATACATACTAATCCTTTGGGCTTGTGATGGATACCTCTTGATATGGCAGACTTTAATAAACTCAGTGGGGATTGTGGTGAGGCTGTCAGACAGACAAGCACCTCTGCAGGTTTAACGATATGTGGAATTTCCAAGGCAGAGCGCATGTCTCCCTTGAGGAATCCATTTTCCTCTGTTAAACATATTGGATTGTGGGCAGTAATCTTGTTTAGAAGTAAATCCCCTGTCTCCTTGCCAACTCCCACTCGGCCAGCATCTCGTGCTGAATAAGTTAGCAGTAAATCATAAGCTCTCCTGCCCTCCGGGTCACTCTGAGACTTTTGTGGTCTGTGTTATTTTAGACTCCGTGTTGTATTCTGGACAGTTATGATCCTTTTTGAAAATCAGAGCATGTATAAATATATGTGTGTGCATGTGTGTGAGTATAGAAGTTAATGCGCTTTCCTAAGCAATGAAGCCTGACCTTGTCCTGTTGTGGGGCAGTGAAATGACAAATCATCTCATCAGCCAGGTTATCCAGTTACGATCACATTGAAAAATGAAGGCTTCTGCTTTGGTTAATGACTAAATGTGGGAGCCTCTAACCTACTGGCAGAATAGATTGATAGCCTGGAGTCCCCAGCACCCCCCATCAATGTCCCGTCTTCTTCCCGTACCTCCCAAAAACTGTGAAATGTCCATGGCTTACTTTCGCAGCAGTATGTAACCACATTCAGGTTTCACTGCTCAAAATGTATTGATGCACCAGGATTCCAGGATCCAAGAATCAGAAAGGATTCCCTGATTCTCCTGTCAGTAAAAAGCTTCTGCTGCTACTGTGCAGTGAGATTGCCTGTGACTGAGAGATGTTTTCGAACAAGCAGCTCAGAGAAGGAAGCATAATAGGCTTGGAGCTTGAGTGTGTTTGTGTGTTGTTTTAAAAAAAATATGAGCTTTCTGTTCTTATTTTATTTAATGGAAACAGTGGGAGAAGAATTGATGTACCTCACTCTGAGGTGCAGTCACTTATGGGGCTTTGCAGTACAGGTTGGCCGTGGGGGAAAGCTTACAGGTAACCTGCTGCAGGGTTCTCTAAGGACTTCTCTGTGTACATAGCGCCATGCCGTGCTAGGGACCCAGAGGCAACCGTGGGGGTGAACAGACAGCACTGCGCAGATCCTGCAAGCAGTGTATCTGTGTTATCTTGCTGCTTTCCCTGAGCTGCAAGCAGAGCGGTTAGCTCAGTGATGCAGCATTATTGCTTCTGCTTCCAGCTCTTCCTCTGTGCTAGCTCTGAGGTTCTGCACCATACTGCAGTGCCCAGAGCAGACGCACTCAGCAGTGCTGCAAGAAATGGCAGAGGGACCTGCGGTTCCTTGGACATCACTGTAACACCATCCTAGCCTAGGAAGTATTCTTTGGACGTAACTCACGTTTTTTGCCTAAGCTACCATTCACCTAGTTCTGGGTGTCTGCTCTCCTAAATTCAGGGCCTTTAAGATGTCTCCGCTGGGTGCTCTAAATCAATAGTCCCGTCTGAATATCCTGTCTCTGCACCGTGGGAGAGCCCTCAGCTAATTCAGCTCCCGCCGTATTTTCTGTCGGAAACAATGTAGGAGCGCGTATTGGCGTAGGTCACAAATCCTTGCATTGCTCAGGAAGAGACTCTTTTCTCTCGAGCAAGGGAATGCTGCAGCGCCAACGGAGGGTGGGAGCCAGGCGAGGAGAGACTCATTGGCTGCGCGTGACATCACCGGCCGTAGCTGGGATTGGCGGTGCATGCGTTTTGTGTGTCTTGGGTTTTTGCTTCGGCCAAGCTCGTATTTGATGTGTGTGTATCTCGCAAGCTGACGAATAAAAATATGATTACAGAAAATGCCCCGTGGCAAACCTTATTATGGCTTCAGAGATAACAGATAATGCCAATTACTGCACGGGCAGTGGTGACACTGAGAGGAAATCCCCTGCGGTAATAAGCAGCAAGATGATTATTTAATTTTATTTTTATTTTGGTTGGGTTTCATTTTGTGTTTTTTTCCTGAGTGTGCACAAGAAGGGGTAAGGCAGGTTCTTTATAAGGCAGGTTCTTTATGAATATTGATACATGACAATTATGAGAGCCGTTTCTCCTTTCATTGCCTAGGGCTCTGCCTGCGTGAGTACGCACAAGGCTGAAGTGTGTCTGTGTGTGCATGCGTAGGCGTGGGGGTGTGTGACTTAGAGGGCTGAGGCAGTGAACAAGAGCTTTGTTTGACTTTGCCTTGTGTTCTTCCTGTCGGTGCAGCAGCGGGGAAAAGGCTCCTTATAAAATAACACTTCAGGTTTTCACAGCAGTAGTGCCAAAATCTCTGGTATATTCCTGCAGGCAGGAGCTGAGGAGCACTGTGAGTAAAGGAAGCACGCTGTTAGGGAGAAATCTGGGATGTCTTTGGGAAACAGAGAAGGCTGAAGAATGCCAGGTGCCATGTTCTGTCAGATAGTGCCACCCTTGTAGTGACTCCTGCTCTGCCTTGCTTCATTTACGCAGGGATGGTCTGTTGAACACTTCAGACTGTGGCAGCTGGGCAGTTTGAAATCATGAGTCAAGGTCTCCAGATGGGAAACTGGTCTAGAAACTGTGGAATTTAATAAGATTCATTTCTGTTTGGGTTGTTTTTTCTGGTCCTTGAGTCTTTAGGTTTTCAAGTTTTCTTTCATACTATCAGAAGTGAGGAAGGTACCATTTTCCCCTATTGAGAGCTGAGATTCACCAATCGTTGCCTGAATTCAGGAGTTTCAGATCTGTGATAGAGACTTACTCTAAAACAGTGAGGAATTTTCAAATTTCCTTGTGCAGGGAACCAGAGAAAACCCATGGAGTACAGCAGCTGCAATGCTAAAGGCAAAGTTACTGGCTCAGCTAAAATCAGAGGACATGTATTTTTGTAAGTTTACTTCTTTATATAAGCCACTGGAAACTCAAAAATGACGTAGTCTTTTTGTAAGCATAACCAGGTAACATTCTCTGGCAAGTACAGCAGTGGTGATCAGACCTGACAGTCTGTTTTGGCTTTGAAATACATGAATATGTGTTTTGAAGCAAGTTTGGTAGGGAAGAGCAATGTATTTTAATAGATCAATGGAAATAATTGTTGAAAGCAAGCAAGGTTTTATGCATGCAAACCCTTCTCCAGGTCACCTGGTGTGTTATAGATGTTGTTATTTTTCCTAGATATAACTATATTTATTTGTTCTTTCAGAACTCGGTGAAAACTTACTAAATTTGAGCATAGCAACTATGGCTCTAAACAAAGATTCTTCTGTAGGTAAATGAAGTTACACATTCAGATCTGATTTGCAGAAGCAAGAGAAAATAAGATGTAAAGATTTTTCTGCTCAATAGAATGAAAAATATTGATTCTCATGCTATTAATTATTACTGATAAATTATTTGCATCACACCAGGCACTTTTAAGAGGCGTACTGCAGAACAATTATTCTGTGGTCAGGCCCTTCTGGGAGTTTCGGGTCAGTAAGAAAAGCATTTGCAAAGTAGCCAACAATTTGATTAGTACAAATGACCTGCAACTACTCCAATTAGGAGGTTTCTTGGGTTAGAAATCTGTGACCTACAATGAGTTGTCATAGAAACTGATATGAACATTTCAGCTCAAAAATCACTTTAAAATAATGGGTTAGTTCATCATCTCACGCCAGGCGACCTAGCTCCTTTGAATCCAAGATCTGGAGTCTGTCACTACACCAAAAATCTGCCAGCCCTGGGTAACAGGGAGAGAGTGTTTTACTTCTCTTTTTTATGTATGCTGCCATTGCCTGCAGTACAGATACAGCAATATTCCCAGAGCAGGAGGACGGACTAGAAAGGCAAAGGAGGAAGCTAGAGGTGCTGTCTGAATAGCATCACTGGGAGAGACCAGAAAGCAAGCGTGGCCAGCGTGTAAGTGGAAAGCTGGACGTGTTAATGCATGTGTGTGCCTTTCATTTTCTATGTACTGCCTCCAAGAGCTGTGCCCATTTCCATGGGACAACTTTTTCAGACCTCTCTCTGTATCCGTCTTGTGCTGCAAGGGAATTGGAAAGCCTTTGTTGTAATCTGTAAGAGGGCCATTGCGGAGAGTCTGACAGTGTGTTCTTCCCCTGTCATGGTTTGTTTAATGGCTCCATTTCACTCACACGCTCTCCCTTCAAAAGCTTGCCGTATGCAGGCTCCTAGGACTAACTTCTTGCTCTGTTGTTTTGGTTGAGGAGCTCTGGGCAGTCTGTGGCCACCCCGGATCAGGGTTATGCCGACTGCTGCAGTGCTGCGTTTCTCTTTCATATTGTTTCTCAGCATATGCAGGGCTTAGTAAGAGAGTTTGCTGTGTTTGTCACTAAAGAAGCTGCTTGCTTCTCGTCTGATTTTCCATGCATGTGATAAAGCCCCTACAGCTTTAGAGCCTTTGGAACAACGAAAGGGTAACGAGTCCTCTGTTCACCTGCAGAGAGAGGAGTTGATGCGGTCATCATATAAGACATGGAGAGCCAGAGAGATCAGCTGGAATGGGACCAAATTAAATGCATTTACCCTGCAATGTTCCATTAATGCCAAGTAATTACCACATACAGTGGGATTTTTGTTTTGTTTTGTTTCATTTTGCCACAAGAGAAATCTTTCCAAATATGAATTCATGAGGCAGTCCAGGCTGCTGGGCTCTTAGGTAAATTATAACAAGCATTCCCTATTCCCATATATTCCTCTCCCTTCCTTCTGGCATTTAAAAAGCTGGCAGTACAAAGATGGGAAATGCAAATGCAGAGAGGAAGTCTCATTCCCGGTGGCAGTGATGCTGGTTCTGCCATTCTGGTGCAGATTCCTGGCCTGACTTCTATCCCCAGGATACTGCCTCAGCAAATTCAAAGTGTTCCAAAGAAGGATAGCAAAGAAATTTTCCAGCTAGAAGAAAATTTTCATTGAGGCATAAAATTCTCTTGTGGTGGAATGTGCAAGCACTGCCTGATCCCACTGGCACCCTGATCACCAAGAGGAGGGCTGCCACAATGCAAAAAAAATCCTCAGGCTGCCATGAAATTCCTCTGCTAACCATCTATACTGCGCACTAGGGACTATGTTGAAAGAGGGGTGGAGAAGGGTCAGAGAGATGTAAAACTGCCATATGACAGTTCTTGTATTATAGGGCCTGGTCAGCAATGAATGTAACGATTCTCAACAGAGCTCACACTGTCCTTTCTGCTCAGTGGGCTATAATTAAGAGTGTCTCAAGAAAAAAAAAACACAACACCCCCTGCTCTGTTTTAAAGTCTGTTGCCACTCCAGATTTCCCTTCACATGTACTATCCCAGTCCCACGAATCCACAGGTCCCAATTTAAGGCTTTCAAAATGCTTTCTGGGAGGCGGGTCAGGACCTCTGCCTAAAGACCACCATCAGCCCACGTAGGCTGATCTTTCATGGGAAAGCATTGCACATCACGGTGAGGTGAGGCTTACTCCACATTTGGAACATGGATGGTGGAACCCCCTTTTTTCTCTCTCTCTTACAGTGGCTTTCCAAAAAAGACTCTGAATATATTTGCCTCATTTTCTGACTTGATCCTCCCTAAAAACCCAGGCCTAAAACTGTCTGTCCTGTGGATCCCAGCTGATGGGAAGACAGGATGAAATGGGGAGAAGGAGACTCCTTTCCCCCAGTGAATACTGTACTCGTTTTCAAAGGTGATGTCCCTTCCCTTTCACCACCTCTCAGCAGTCTGGGAGTGGGGCTGGTTCAAGATTCACATATGTTCTGCTCCAGCCAGGGCTTGTGGCAGGTCTGCTAAGGCTGGTAGCTTTGAGGCATGGAAGGGGAGCGTTTTGGCATTTCCTTTAGCTAAACCATTTTCCTGACATAACGTGAGATGTTTCGTAGAGAGCATGCATCCAGGCTGCAGAAGTGCTGTGGACATCCTGTGCTTAGGTCATGCTGTGCCTAGATTATTCCTTCAAGTTTTCTTATTTCTAAAAAAATTTTAGGATAAGCATAGAATTTCAGTTTTTAGGTACAAAAGGCACATGTCAGCAGTATGCCTGCTATGGACTGGACACGTACGAATTATATCAACCAGTGCACAAACAGTGGAATAGGCACGGGCAGCAGCCCCCTCAGCTTCTACACCACGTATCTGTTCAGCGGTCAGCCAGGAGTGGTTGTCAAGACTGAAGAACAACCATAGCCGCTGAAAAACCATGCATAGTAGAAGGGCACGCACTCAATTTGAGCTGTGGGGAGGTTTCTTGTTTCACAGCATCAAACAAGCACATCTCGCTTTACAGGGAGCTGTTACTTGCCACTGAGCCCTAGTCCTCAGACAGGAGAACGTGCATATGTGCATATCCCCAGTGGAATGACGTCTTCGCCAGCAGCCTGTTACTGAAACTAGTTGTAAGATGAGAACTGTCCAGGATGTCCACTGGAGGAAAGATTAAATCACACATTACTGTCTCATTAGTGTCCAGCTTTCCTAGCTTGCCTTAGGACTGTGGGCTCTTTGCTTCCTTTCACTACTGGTACTGGAGCATGTTCAGATTTGGCAGATGTTGATGATCTTGCCTTTGTCTGGGACTGCTGTCCTTGATGATGGCATTCAGGGGTTCTTTGCATGGCCGCTAACTGGTCATTCACTGCCTCTGGAACGTTTCCGTGTCACACACCTCCTCCATTTTTGTCAAGTAGATACAACTATCTGGATAGTTATGATATGGCTAATAAGTCTTCTGTCTCCAGACAGACTCTCATGATTTCCATGAGAAAGATAGATTTAATAAAGCACCTTTTACTTTGTAAGAAGAAAATATGCACAAATCTGAATCATTGTGCTCCATTATCTACCGGATCGTGTGCTCAAGGCCACTTTAACAGACAGGGTTCATCATGTATATACAAGATTGGAGACCAAATTTTATGCTCTTTAAAAAGTGAAGGGGGAAGGAATCATAGGACTTGGTGATAAGGTAAATTGCCAGTACCTGCTTTGAATGTGCACTATTTTGCTGAAAGTCTGCTTTGGAAATAACCTGTTACACTCCCCAGATGTCCTATGTGCTCTGGTTTTGCATAGAATTGACCTGCATTATTGACAAGTTGTCTCTGATCATTCCAGACTTCTCTTCAGATCAGAGGAGATAATTTCCAAGACATTGTCGTGCCTCTCATGTTTCTCTTGAGAGGGTAGAGACTTGTCCTTTCCAGCAGTGTAGAAGTACAATTACGCTTGCGTGCATGAGGAGTGCTAGAGGAATGTCTTAATAAGTGAGGAGGAAATGAAATGAAGATAAAGCTGCCTTCCATTATGGGTGTCACTGGACTAGACTATCCTAATGCCGGTTCTTTTGCTGACTTCAGTTTATGGTCAGGGTAACTGGTTTTTGTGAACCATTGTTGCAAATGACTGTTGTTCACCTGACACTCGCACGTGTTGTCAGCTGCCCATTTCCCACAGGTTTGTGTTCTGACCGGGCACTGAAGCTGGCCGTTCTGCCTGTGAGGTCTGGGTGCTTGTATTTGGACCTTTAATTAGCAAGACATCAAAGACTCATTTTGCCTACTCATAAACAAATACAGGAAAAGCACTTCCACTTTAGTCTGCCTCTCTCGTAAAGAGTCGCAAATAAAAATAAGAAAAAGCAAAATCATCACAACTTTTGTGCAAGATTTTTGTCTTTGGATATAAAATCAAGTAAATGCAATAGTTGTGCAAAAGCACTTGAGTGCTAAGAAGCAGACGTGCGTGCATGGGTGGTGTTGGTTGTGGGTAATGGAGATTAATAAATTAGTCGATACATGATGACTTTGATTTAAAGCAGGGGTTGCCATCCTGAAGATCATGGCTGCCTGGCTCTTCCCACGTTGCCAAATAATAAAGAGAATTGAGCTTTAACGGGCAGGAGGGAATCCTCTCTTCCTTCCCACTGCTGGCACCCTCAGTTATAAGCGGTGCTGGGTTGAAGGGATTTCTCCATCAGAGCTAACCATCCAAAATTATTTCAGAGCCACATGCCTACGTAGACAACTCCTAATGGGGGCTTTTTGCAGTAGCATTTACACCTGTGGGGGGTCTGTGGTAGCAGGGAAGGGGCTGCAGGGGCTGGCGGCCCCTGTCAGGAGCTGCTGGAAGCTCCCCCAGCTCCGAGGTGGCCCCACCTCGGGCTGAGGCCGGGTCGTGTACAGCCAATGGCTGCCTCTGCCATGAGGGATTTAGTGAGGGGACCAAGGGGCAGCCGTGGAGACCTGCAGCGGAGGGGGTGAGAGAAACACCTGTGCAGAGACCGGGAGTCAGTGAGGGGGGAGGCGGCCGGAGCGGGGATAACCCCGCAGCCCGCAGCGAGAGGGCAGGCTGTGTCCCTGCGGCCCGCGGACGATCGCGGTGGGGCAGCCCGGGAGGGACCCCGGAGGAGCAGGGAGGGACCTGCAGCCCGTGGGGGACCCCCTGCCAGAGGAGGAGGTGCCGGCTCCCGAAGCAGGCCGCGACTCTGTGAGCTGGGTCAGCGCGCCCTGAGGGGCCGCCCCGCGTGGGAAGGGCTCCCGTCGGAGGGGTCCGTGAGGGACCGCGTGCCGTGGGGGGGACCCCGCGCTGGGCAGGGGCAGCTTGTGAGGAGCTCTCCCCGCCCGAGGGGGAAGGAGCGGCGGGGACATCTCTGGGGAACTGACTGCACCCCCACTGCCCGTCCCCTGCGCCGTGAGCGGGAGGAGGGGGAGACATTGGGAGCGGGGGCCTGGAGCCCGGGCAGGGGGTGGGGGGAGGGTATTTATTTGTGGTTTAAGATCTGGATTTTTGTGTCCCCTTACCCTACTCTGCTTCGATTGATAAACAGATTAAATTGAGTATTTTTTCCCCAAGCTGAGTCTGTTTGTGCCTGTGCCCATAATGGGTGAGTGACCTCTCCGCCGTGTTTCCCTACATTTTCTCCCCATCCCGGTGGGG
>VZSC01016064.1:0-55721 GCA_013398225.1 Steatornis caripensis | reverse complement strand
GGGGGGGGGGGGGGGGCGCAGCGAGCGAGCGGCCGCGGGGTGCCGGCCGGGCCTAAACCACGACAACACCAAGAATGTTGTTTTCTCTAGGTATCACTCCTTTTGTTTCCTGTTGCTGACAGAATATGCTGATGGTGTTGCCTTAAGGCTATGGCATATGACGGAGTATATGAGCCCTAAGTCCAAGCTGAAAATCTCCTCCTACCTGTTTCCCTGAGTCCCCCCCTCAGATTGTGTTGGTACCACTGGAAGCTGAAGATCTTAATTTCCTACCAGATCACTTGCATTCATCAGGAGTGGGCATTTGGGATACAGTCCAGAGTACTGCAAAGATTGGGTCTTGGACATGTGTGTTCTCCTGCCCCGGACAGGAAAAAAAAGGAAATCAATTAAAATATAATAGGTTGGATGCTGTGCTGGATAAAGAACAAGTTTTGGAGTGGGAAAGCTGTCACGGATAATTTAATTTGCATTTTGATCCTCTCTTTACAGCCACAGGGACTTAAAACCAGAAAACCTACTGCTGGATGAAAAGAACAACATCCGGATAGCAGACTTCGGGATGGCATCGCTGCAGGTTGGGGACAGCTTGTTAGAAACCAGTTGTGGGTGAGTGTCTCAGAACATATTGTGAAAATCAGTGACAGATTTCAGACATAAAAGTTGCCTATAGTAAGGGTTTCAGGAAAGACCTGCAGACTTATACTGTGCATTGTTATTTCCCAGCAAGTTGATAAATTGATACGATGCTTGTAGTGTAGAAGAGAGCTAAAATAAGGTTTCTTAAGTGCTCTACAGTGAAAAACAGGCCTCTGTAGGTGTCACTCATGGATATAAAAATCAAGGCTTTTGGGTTTAGTTTCATCTGCATACACTGGTGTGTGTTTGCTTTTGTTGGCCATATAGTTTTTGGGAACTAAAAGCAGTAGTGTTGGCTGTTTTTAAGAAAAGACTTTACAAATATTAGGAGGTAAAACAAAACAAATCTAGGGGATCCAAAATGGAATTTGCATGTCCTGATTAGGCTGCCTGCTTGCAGCTCTCTCCCTATTTGTGCTCCACACTCCTTCATTTTGGCTCATACGCAGGATTGACAGGGCGGCGGCAGGGTCCTTTGCAGTTACAAGCAGGGCATGAATGTAGATACAAAGGAGACTGCTTGGAGGAATATTGCAGGGAAACCTAAAAACATTTCCATGGCGATTCAGTTGCCAGCAAGAGCTTGCTAGGAATTTCCAAGGGAACCAGCAATAAGCCCAATAGCTGAGCAAAGCCCAAGTGCCTGGCCGGGGACAGGACGTGCTCTCGGGGGCAATGCCCTCTCATCACCATCACCTGTAGGGACACTACGGGACCATGCCCCCCCCAACTCCCCATAGCTATGGCTTGGTGCCGTGTTGACTGTGCAGGGGGCAGCCGCAGTGAGCTGTGGCAAGGGCAGCAGCTGCATCGAGCTGCTGCAGCCTGGCACCGCTACGCCAGCTTTTAGCTGTGTCTGGATTTGTTACAATGGCGAGCTCAGCTACTGGAGTTGCAGACAGTGCTAGCAGATTTCCACTTCCTCCTGTACAGACCTACTCTTCCTGGCCTTTGGTAGTGCAAATCTGATGACTCCAGTCCAGCCCCATCCTCAGGCTGTTGCAGTGAATTTTTTTGTCAGTCTGTGCTCTGAGCCAAGGCAGTTCAGGGTAGACATGGAGCCATCCTGGTTCCCTATACAGCCCAGCAGCTGGCTCTCAGTCCTGAGCTGTACAGTTCTGCTTTCCAAGTCATGAATAATAGATAGCAAAACTATTTGAAGTTCATGCAGTGATCAAATGGTGGTTGATGAGTACACTGAGATCCACCCATTCCTTCCTGTCTGTGTCAAGATCTGACCTCTTCACAGCACAGATGAAAAGCAAGGAGCTATGAGTCTGCTCATCTGTTGCTTGCGGCTGCTTTCAAACCTCCCCACTAGATTCGGAAATGAAGTCCTCCCTGCAGTTACTCCAAAGCCTCTATTCTCTTTAGATTAAATTTTCCCCCTTCCTTCCATGAAAAAAACAAGAGGAACTATAAAAACCAACCCAGTCTCACATTGCCCTGTAGGATTTTTCAAACTCCTCGGGAACCTCTCGGTAGGGTTCCTGTTCTTGTTAGCACCAGGATCTGTCATCCAGGTCTAGATTCTCAAGGGGAGACTTCCTTTCCATAAGCTGTGCTGGAATTCAAACCTCCATGCTTCAAGCAGGGCCAGCCCCCACACTGCAGCCTCAAAACACGCTAATAAAGAAATCAATGGAACGGAAGAGACGTGCCTGTAATAAACAGAACACAGCGGCAACGCTATGATCTCCTGCCTTGCAGATGCATTTTAAGCATGGTGCCAATCACTAGGCCTCCGTGTGAGCTATTACACCACTTCATTAATTCTCCTGGCATGGAGCCCAGCATGGCTAATACTGGTGTCTTGTGATCTCTCTGGTTTGGGAGGTGAAGGGAGGAAAGAAGGAAGGAATATATAACAATATGCTGCACTGTTCACAAAGAAAGGCAATCCAGGTATGACACTCTTTCTCTTGGAGCACACACAGTAACCAATCTCAGAGCTTTCCAAGGCAACAGTTTTACCTACCCTTGTAGTTTGTACCTTCAGCCAGCATGAAAAGGAAGAAATCGGAGTGAATCATGGCTCAGATACTGAGCTTTAATGAGATGCTCCTCCATGCACCCAGAAGTTAATTTCCAGAATGGTTTTACCTGTGCTGTGAACACTGATAATGAGGTGGAACTGTAACATTTCCACTGACAGTCACACAAGGAGTCTCCAGGTATTTCTGTCAGTCAGAGTGGGAGGATCAGATTGGGTTAAGCATGTGATGCAGCTAACTTTGTCAGTGCGGCAGAGCAGTTAGAGCGCAGTCAAAAATTCTTTGCTGTCACAAGTGAACTGCTAAGTTTAGTCCAAAGTTTGGGTAGGCTTTAGGTCACTGCAGAGCCTTGACTGGCCTCATGAAGATATTCACATAGCCTGAAGTACACTGAATCGCGTGTGTCAGAGTCGGTGCTTTCTGGGAGCTACTCTTTACGTCTGCATGATTTTCTGTAGCGCTGATGGCTACTTAGAGAAAAAACAGAAGTTCAATCCAGTTGTGTTTGTGTAGGCGAGGGAGGTAAGGATGGATTTGCTGTTTCATTGACATTATTTGTCACTGACACACTGCACATTGGGCCTTGATTGTAATGAATCCCCGTTACTGGAAACGTATGTTGTGCAAATCCTGCATATGCACAGCACAGAGAATTAAGCCGTAGTTTTAAACATGTGTCTTTAGAACCTTGAGGGGAATATTAGCTGTGTGTAGGGTCTGCAAGAATAATTCTTGCACAGCAAGGCAGTGTTGTGGAGAGATGGTCCTTGAAATGCCAAAATAACACAGTGAGACTCTGCATTCCTCCAGGAGCAAGGGAGGTCTGTGAGGAAACAGCAGACCAGGGAGGAAGCGGAAGATGTGGTAGGATGCTGCTTCTATTATTTTAGATCTCTTCAGCTCTTCCTCCTCTTTACCAATCCAGGCAATAGCATGGAGAGACACTCCCCTGTCTCTTTGCAGCGGTTCTTCCCAGCATGCTGCCTTGCAGTGTGTCAGAGTAGTAGGTATTGTCCAATCCATCCTGAATTGTCATAATGCAAGAAGAGCGAGTGCCTTATTGTTAAACCTCAGGCCTGGGACACAGGTGATCTGAGCTTGATTTCTGTCTCTGCTGAAGGCATTCAGGGTGGTCGTGGATAAGATGCATTACCTTTCTCTGCTCTAGTTCTCCATCGTAACAAGTCATTGCAGTGCCCAAGTTGCTCTGAACATAAATTGCAGTCATTTCTATAGGCATGTTGGAAAAGTAGGAAGGGTTGGGGCATTCTCTGGACGTTGTTCCCTCTTCTTGAACTAAAAGGGCTTATGACTGAAATGAAAGGTTGAAAGAGAGGATACTGTTGAGTTATGATTCTTGGGAGCTTGTAAAGATCCTTCCTAATTGCCCATCGCTCCGTACAGAAACCTGGCAAAGTAAATTTTTGCCATCTCTTCACTTCTCTCCATTTCACTTGTCACAACTTTGAAACACTGAGTCCTACTGGATGGAGATTGCTGCAAGGTGCCAGGTGACTGAAAACCCACATCAGTGCTAGTCTCTGTGCTGCCTGCCTCCAAATCTCTCTATCCCAACCAAGAGCTAGGCCAGAGCTGACATGTAAATGTAGCTTGCTCTGGCACAAAACCTGATCTCTGCAGAGGCCGTCGGTGTGGAGGCTAACACCACTGCTGACAGCCGCATGGTGATTAACTGACTGTATGCAACAGTTCCCCCATATTGGTGTCTCCATAGGGAGCCTCTGGTCTGATCCAGAAAGCTGCGTGCATGTGGGAAGAACAATGCTGATCATGATTTTATTGAGAGTGAGAAGAAAGCCTTGTGCCTGTCGGTGGCATAATGGAAGAAAAGAGCAGCTTCCAACCCCAGCGCAGTCAATTCCTCTGCTCTCAGCTCTCCCTAGTAATTCCTAGCAACACTTTGCAGACCCACAGATTGCCTGGATCTATCAAAAAAAAAAAAAAACCCCAAACCAACACATATTCTCATTAGGACTGATTACTGGCTCTTTTTGAGCTCAGAGTATTTATAACAACAAATGCACTGTGTATTTATTAGAAACGCTAGGAGCTAGAGGATCTCTGCTGATTCCGTTACATGTGTATTTGGTGTATCAGCACACCTATGATGAGCAGGTAATTCAGAAGAGCCATATTCAGTTGCCACACACCTCAGTGTCCAAGCACCATTTCCAGTTTTAATGTCAAGACATAATGCTGCACGTATTCTTTCCCCTTTATAATAAACGTATGCATGTTGTGCAAAACAGATGCAAGTGTCCTACATCCAGTTATGTTAGGGTTACAAATTTAGGATCTTAAAATTGGAAATGCCAGAATTAGTACTTTTTACCTCATCTCATCAGGAGCTTCCATCTGCAGCACTCTGTTCCCGTCTCCTTCCCTGATTTGCACTCTAATCTTGCCAACTTCTCCCAGTCATTTCTGCTCCATATTTTGCCCCAAATCCCAGATCATTTTCTCGTTTCCGCTAGGTTCCATCTTATTTCCCCTACCTGGTTGTCCCAGTCAGTTGCTGTCAGTCCTAGATCTGTTTCCTGCTAGTTTTGCACTCACTTTCTTTTAAAGTTTGGTACCTGTGGTATCCCCAGCCACAGCAGCTCATAGTATCAATTTTAGGTAGAACAATTGTTCTGTGAAGTGTTACTGGTGCAGGTAGAATTTTGATCCTCCTAGTAAATGCAAACTGCAGTTTCCTAGTGACAGTTTGAGTAAACTTTTCTAGAGAATACAAACAAATATTCAAGTTTTCCCTTTGCAGTTGAGCATATGAAATGTTTTCCTTTTTAATGGGAAAAAAACTTTTAATTTAGATTAGACTTAGATAGTGGAAATGTTTTGGCCCATACACAACACACGTGCACACACAAACATGAAACCAGTCTGAGGCAGACGAAAAGCGAGGAAAATTGTTGTTGTTAAACTGATGGTAAGTCATAAGCAACTTAAAATGAGGATTATAAAGGTAACTGCCAGACAACATTATTAATAACCATTAATACCAGCCTCACCTAGAATACCTCCCAAGGTATGTTAAAAGAGCTGTAGGTCTGCAAAATCCAGCACTGACAATTTAAGATGTGCTGTTCTTCAGGTTGCAAGTATAACATTAACCTAGCCCGTGCAACTTAGGGCGTGGCCATTAGTTAACGAATTTGTACAGGTGGTTTTCCAAGAAATCTTTGCCTCATTTGGTGTTTGAATCGTATGGGGTTTTTGAATAAACAGCTATTTAATATTTGGGTTTTCATCATCATTCACTTTATGGATCCATTGGTAATTTCTGCTCACTGCATTCAAGCCTTGTTATGAATGCTAGGTAGGATTTTCATCGTAGCATGTTAGGTTTACAAATCCTAATTACACTGTTTTCATATTTTGTTTGCCACATTGATGTGGTTATTTCCATTTATATGAGGATTTGTGATTCTGCAAAATGAAACTCAAAATTATGAACCAGTTTTGAGTGTGCAGTTGGATGCTGTGGGGCCTAATATCTCAGAATACTCAGTGCTTGATAACAGTCCTTTATGTGGAGAGCAAGCTGCCTACTGACTGCAGCTGCTGCTCCACGTGCTTGTAAATGTGGTAAATCAAACTTTGGATGTGTCACACTGTGATTTCAAAAACTGGGGAACCTGCAACTCCTAATTACCTGTGAATGGCTCAGTTTAGGGGATCTGTTTGTTTTCTTTCACAGAAGGATTCTGTGGCAGGGGCAGAGAGAGAGTTTGGTTCTCCAGTATGTCAGTCAGCTGCCTCTATCATAAGCTTGTCCTTCCTGACGCTAAACTTCCCTCACATTGCTACAGACTTTCCAATTTTGGCCACAAGTAAAACAGAGGCATTGGGGACAGCAATGCATCCTCCGCCCCACCTTGACTTACCCTCAGAGTACACTGTAACCTCTTCAAGCTTTATTTTAGGAATTCTTAACTTTTGAGTCCTTTGCAATGTTTATGCCCTTTTAATACAGGGGTCTGTTTCACTTTTTAATATAAGATCTCTTAGAGGTTCCAAGTCTTAATAATTTGAACTGATGTGTTAATTAATGAACTGATTTGCAGATTCCTCAAAAATGTAATTGCGCTTGAGGAGTAAACAGCTGTAAGAAGGCTCAGGGCTAGATACTGAGTTTTCTCGTATAAAGCTAAATGACTGAGTTGAAGCTTTAATGGCAAAACAGCATTCAGCCTTAACTACAGCTACTACTTTAATTACAGCCTTACCTACAGCTACTGCATTCACTGCAGCCTTAACTACCCAGTGCTACTAGAAACTTTTCTCCAATCTCTCCCTGTCTTTCCTGTGTGATCTCTGGCTGTCGCTTTCCCCACTCAGAATGCTCTAACGTATGTCTTTCTCCTGAAGAATTCCCTTTATCTATTTTGCTACTCCTCTGGCATTCCCCTTCATCTCAGCCCTTTGCTACCCAGCATGGGGAGAAATCACAGGCAGCCTTCTGCACTGGTGGGTAGCTTCTGTCTCTGAAAGCAAGCTCAGAGATGGTGATTAACAGGGTGGGGAGAAGGGACTCTAGCATCTGAGCGACAGTAAAAACAGCTAGATGTGGGAGGACTTCAGTGCACCTGTACAAACTCCCTTGTAAAGGTAACTTCATGCATAAGAAAAAATGGAGGAAAGGGGACTTCTTGTTCCTCCCTCTCTGCAGAAACTCTGCCTCCCACTGTGAGGCCTAAAGAATGGCACTCGAAGCTTTTCTTCTCCCCTAAATAGTACCATTTTAAGGTATGGGGCCAAAGGACCCAGGCATGGACACTCATCTTTGGTGGGACCTGGGAACCTATCAGGCAGTGTAACACATGATTTGTTACACTGTGGAGTAGGATCACACAGCTTTCCCTGTGCTGCTTGATCAACCAACTGCTTCTGTGGAAAAGCAGTTACTGTATATTCCCAGATAAACCATACATGGGTAGTCAATTGGTGTGTGCACGGTGCAGGTCTCTCTTACCTACATAATGAGACCTGTAGATCACAGGCACATCACATCTGCACTGAAGATATGGCCCTGGTTGTCTCAGATCTACTGTAGCTACACTGTATCTTCATGTGCACAGACCAAGAACTGCTTTTCTAGTGCCTCAGATCAAATTCAGGATAGATACATCAAGGTTATAAACATTTATTTCTGAATGCCCAACTTACCTGTCCAGGGCTATCCTGGACTTCACTATTGCCCCCTGGCTTATTTAGTCTGGTAGAAATCCCACGTAAATGCATTGCTAAGGTCCCCCAAGTTCCTTAAGATTACTGTGTCCTAGAGTCATAGCTCTGAATGACCATTCAGAGAGCCCTTCCTGCCCCAGGCAGACTAGCCTGGGAAAACCCACATCACCTTTGAAATAAACACTGCCATCATCAGTGGGTTTTTTGCAGCGCTACCCACAGGCAGCAACTGCTTCTTGATCTTCCTGAGAGATATACTTATTTGTTATCAAGGGCAAATTGTGGCTTTTGCTGCGCAGAGATGTAGCTGAACGATGAGGAGATGGCCTACGGGAAGTGACAGGGAATGTAATGTTGCTCTTGACACATGTATATCGAATAATTAGTGGTAAGAGCCAAAGAAATATTCATGACTGTAGAAATATAAACAGATTTTTGATTAAATTTGAGTTTTCTCTTTAAGGCATTTGAAGTTGCTCTGTGATTGGCAGCATGGAAATGAATTTTCTATGGATTCTGGCTGGCTGGAGGATCCCTTTTAGAGTTGTTAGCCAAGAAACCTAGCTAGCGTGTGCTGGCAAGAATTCAGAATGGCTATGCCAGAAACCTGTGATCTCTGGGCAGATGCAGTGCAGCTGTTGAATGATCCAATCAATTCAGTTCGTTCAAAGGATTTATTATAGCATTTTCTTCACCCATTCTCCTAGTTTTTAGCAGAATTTCAGTGGTGCCTTGTAAGACACCTAGCAGATTCCACTGCACTCCAACTGACCTCAGGGAGGTAAATGCTTTAAGTGCGTTTGCTAGTGGGACACATAAAAAGGTACATACCTATCTTGGGTTCTTCACAACACTTACATTCTTCTTTTTAAGGATGTTAGCACAGGAAGCTGTCAAGGTCATTGCCTTGCTCAGCATCCACAACTGAGATTTCTGAAATCTTTGTTAAGAGTCACCATATACAAATACAAACTCAGAAGCACTCTACAAATTGAGATACTGACTCTTCCAGTGCACCCCAGATGGCATGGCCACCCAAAAAGTATTGTGCTGAAGGAAGATGCGGGGTGATGCCATGCAGGATTTGAGAGGTCTGGCGTAAGTTTCTAGCTCAGCCTCAGACACCACCTGTAGTAGCCATTTAATGTACTGTGTGTCTTCGTGGCTCACCTTGTGTAGGAAAGGCAATGGTAGCATCGTACCTGACAGAAGCTAAAATACATGCAAGACTGAGAAACTCAGACACGCAAAGTGACAGCAGCTCAGTTATCTAGATTGTGTCTTCACTCCTTTGGTATGCCCTGATATGTTTTCCAATAAACCTAATGTGATGCAGTTATATAGAACATGTTAGAACTGGTCTTTCTGTTCTGAGGTGATTGAACTGAGTGAATATCCGTGATCTGATGTAATTCCTGCACCCTTTGCTTCCATGTTTTTTTCCAAACTATAATTGCATTGCTACCTTCCCTACAGCTCCCATATTGCCCTCTTTCACTGCTCTGTCTAAGAAATCCAGCACTGGTGACAGTTGGCTGTGCTTGGCCAGTCCTGGATTGCAGTCCCAATTCTGATGTTACTCCTTAATTCTGATTTGTGTGGATGGCCTGTACACTACACACCCTTTTTATTACATGAAGAAAAGACAGCACCACTAGTCAAGCATTCTCATAAGAATAGTTTAACTTGTCTTCAAAGAGCTTGTAAAATCATGCGTTAGTCCAGTGACATGGCTGTTTAGTGGTTAAGGCTTTGGGGTATTAAAAAGAACAAGTGTAGAGTAGCTGTTGATTGCCATAAAGAAGCAAATTCACAGGGAACAATATCCATTGGAGGGTTGGGATCACGCACATAGCATTAAGCAATTCAGTGTCTCACTCTGGCCTCACTTTCTCTCCAGCAGTGGCTAGCAATAACGCTGCAAGCCCCCCAAATCAGCCCTCGCTTAGTCAAGAAGCTACAATTTTATTAACATTACTGACTGCTTTAGCTTTATTTCATTGTTGTTGATGTCACGTTCTTTGTTACTACAGAAGCTTTTGCCCTAGAAGGTTAAAGCCTCATACAAATCCCAGTGAATTCAATCATACAAACTTTTGTCAGATATGAATGCTGTGGTGTCATTGCTCTTGTTTTAGAAGAGTAGGCTCATGTTGAGGTTCTGGTCACCTTTTTCAAACTGTGGCCAGCTGCAGATTTTAAAAATGTTAGGTAACCTCATCCATGTCCATATGGCTGCCAGTGACAGAGTTTCCAAGAGAGCCCAGGTAGTCTGTCCTGCTCACTAGGCACGAGTCCGCTCTTTATGGTCTCCCAACGGCTGACTCTGGCCAGCTCTCTGAGGGAAGGCTCTGGTTTTCATTATCTGTTTTCACTCTCGAAATGAGGTTCATAAAATCCAGTCTAAATTAAGACACTTGGGATTTGGTATCGGGGTCACTACTGAGCAGATAGACCTGCTTAAAATACTTATGATAACCCCTTAAATGGGGAGGTGGGTGTATTAAATATTGTACTAAACTTCTGATTTCCACTTGTCCTAAAATTTGTGAGGGCTCAGCTGCATTTCTCTCACCTTGCTTAAGCTTTGCTATCAAGGTAGCTGCAGTCCCAAGTGTACCCTGAGTTTATTAGTGTGTTCTGCCAAAGCTGTGATACCAAATCAGGGCGTTCCATGCCCACAGGATGATATTTTGCCATAAGATAAGTGTAGCGTGTATGGAAATTCAATTAATGGGCTGTTGCACTGGGCATTAATGTAGCATCCTAGCACAAAGCTAACCTCACTGTGCTTCTGTTTTGCTCATTACTTTGTGAGACAGGTATTGCCCAGACATGATTGAGTTTGTCACAAGAAACAAATGCACAAGTGAAGACAGGCTCAGGGACTGCTGGGAGGTGTCAGTATAAACAATAGCATGATTTGCACACAGGTCTCAGACAGTTTGCATCCCTTTTACTTGTCAAGTTACTTTAATGAAGGCTATAAAATAAATAGCCATGGCTATAATCTTTAGGAATTAAAATGATTACCTGGCAAGTTGAAGTAATTAACTATTCTCAGCTAGGAATCACCCCAGAGATATATGGGTAGAAGGATGCAAAACGCATATGTTAACTCACTAGGTAATAGTACTGTTATCCATCCTTTCTAGTTTTTTAAAGGAAAAAAAAAAAAGCATGTTGAAATCATGTGTCGACAGCTTTTATGACTGCTGGAGTAATTGAGAGCAATCTTAGCAGAAGAGGTGCAAGACATGGTTTGGGCTGGAAATATTATTCTTTTTTCTTTTAAAGGGCTGTCCAGCGTGGGCCTTCCTTCTAATTAGATACAAGACCATGTAAAGGGCGGGGTTAGAGGGCTGGAATTCTATATAATCACAGAGTATGCCTGGTCTTTTCTTCCTTCTTTGCTTTAAGAAATTCGTAGTAGGACCATAGAATTTTGAATTATGCTAGTTCTTGACCATTTTCCAAGTTTCTCGAAAATGTGTTCTCGTTGAGGTAAGAAAAAAAGTGCTGGTTTTGCACACTTGCCTTCCATATAAGCAAGTGAATCTTGATTTGAACGAATACAAATGCATGTAGTCCATAAATAACAGGCTGTTGCGTGCTTATTTGACTGTATTTTATGTTTCAGATCACCACATTATGCTTGCCCTGAAGTCATCCGGGTAAGTTGGTTAACATTAATGTGTATAAATATATTTTTTAGTGTCACTCATTGCAAGTATGCAGATAGACCCCCTGTACAGGAAATCTGTCCAAGGCAGACAGCATTGGAAAGGGCACAAGGAACATGACTACGGTTTTGTTTGTTTGGCTCAGCCCTGAATCAAGCCTCATCAGCCACATGAGGGAAATGATTGTGTGTTATTCTCACAGTACCTTTCGTGCCACGTGATCAGACAGAAACACAGTAGCCTTGCTTAACTTGATCTTTCCACCCAGGGAATGCAGCCCCCTATGCTTTCCTGTCTCTGATGTAGCTATCATTTGAGTAGCAGAACCGGGGTGGCTGTCAGTGATGTTGATTTCCGTTAAATGATATGAACTATCCTTTCCCTCTACTGTCCCTTTGTCCTCTGAGAATAAGTATCCAAGATTTCAGTGGCCAGGATTCCCCTCTTTTAAAGCATATCTTTAATGTAAAGCCAAGCAGAAAGCATGCAGAAGAGACTGTCCAGACAAAATTGTGAGTTCACGAATAATATGACTGGTGACAAGCTCCATGAAGAACCAGGGAAGAAAAAAACCACCTGCTTGACATCCTTAATGCACCTGTGACACTGTTTAAGTGCCAGGTCTAATCATTTGTGAGTTGTCGACTGTTCCTGCCCTGCTCCCCACTTCTGAGCCTGTTCTCACAGATCCCAGATAAGACTGTAAATTGATGTTCATAAAAATTCAATTAATGGGCTGTGTCATGGCCTCCTAGTTGGGAAGGCCATCTTGGGAAGCAGGTGGTTGAATTGAAATGTGGGGTATCCCGTTCTCCCCTGTCTTGTTCTTCAAGGATAATGAATTCATTTACTAGTGAGCAGTCTTTTGAACCTCTATGTCATTGCTGCGCAGGGAGAAAAATATGATGGAAGGAAAGCAGACGTCTGGAGCTGTGGAGTCATTTTATTTGCATTGCTAGTGGTGAGTCATCTTCCTTGCGCTATCCTTTAAAAAGAAAAGAAAAATCAAAAAATGCCCTGTGTTTAATGTGGATTTGATTGACATCATGTACAGATGGGTTTTTTTAGTTCCCCTATTTTTGTGTCTCTCAGTTGTATCCTTTCCTCTTATTTCTACATCAGTCCCAAAGGAGAACCATGAGGAATATTTCACTTTTTCTTTGAAATGCTGCTGCTGTGCACAGGAGAGCATAGACAAGGATCAAAAACTTGTTTCCCTAAATGCTCTTTGCTGTGTTGTGATATTGCAACACATTTTTTTGACTGGAAAGGATATGCAGGGTTACAACTTGGGATACAGAGAGTGTCAAATAAGTTGTCCTTCACAGGATAGTTTAGTGTTTGGGTTTCCTACTGTATGTGTATATGTGTTTCAGTAGGTATATGCATACATTAACTGCAGCGTCTGATCGAGAAAAGATTTGAGCGCAACAGTTTTGTTTCATGCAAGTATTGAGCTACATTTTAATTTAGTACAGTTGGGAATATAAAACTGAGCCAGTAGTACAAAGTTTAAATTAGTTTCCGTCTGGCTCAGTAATACTTTCTTTAGTATTCAAAATGTGGTATCTCGTAACTTATCCTTCTTTCGATCAGAGTTTCAATTCTCTGTGGAATTTATTCTGATTTGCAGTGGTAACATAATACTCTTAAACATACAACAATTGAATGTCCAGCTGAAGGCAGATAGGCTTTGACATTTGTTATCAATTTCCATAGTATAATGTAGGAAAATACAGTTTATGTTCATACGAGCATATACCATGTGCAGATTGAATACTGTATATGAGAATAGATTTTATGTGTACGTTTGTTAAGTTTGTTGTATCTATAATAGTTCAAATGATCATCTACAATTATAAAAATAACAAGCCTGAACTCAAATGTTGATGTCCTTGTACATTTGTTAGTAAACCTGATAACTGCAGTTGGGTGTTTTATTTTGACAAAAGCACTTTTACAAAATATTTGAAAATTTTAAAGGATTTTTGTTTCCAAAAATACAGTGATAATTTTTTAATAGCCCAACTCAAAATACCTTGAATTAATCTCAGTATCATGCTTTAATTCACTTTAACCGATCTTACTCTTTTTTCTTTTTAGTCATTACAATTCGCTGACATTTTTGAAGTTTTTGATTTTTTTATCTTGACGTTGCAAGGGAACAATTTTAACTGTCTCACTAGATAGCACCTGGTCATCTATTTTTCCTGAGCAGCTATTGGCTGATAAAATAGAGCTCTATAATGAGCTCTTAATATAACTTATTGGATTTGTAAGAACAGAAGAGGGAATGTGTCGAGATGGTTAGGATTTGTAGGAGCGGGCTTCTCATTTTCAGAGGGATTCTCTGTCAAGATTTAGTGTCTCTCTTTTACTGCATCTTCATCTGTTCCTACATACATACATGAGCCTGCAAAATGATTGAAATAAGTCTATTATTGACAGAGAGTGCAGAGCTCTCCAGTTAATTATGTCAGGACAAACGCTACAAAAAATCTCAAGCTACAGTAGCAGGTGGTAGTAATAAAAGAGCTGTAGTTGTTACCTTCAGGAAATGCCACAAAGCAGCCTTGCTGACTTCATCGTGGCTTAAATTGCGTTAGCCAAAGTACTGAACTGTCAGAATTGATTTTCCTTTAAGTCTGGAACAGTTAGGAAAAAAGTAGGTAACTCAAGAGAACAGTCGCAGAAGACAGGGATGCTCTCTCTTCAAGGCCATTTAAATGAGCAAACAACAGTAAATAGTGCCCAGTAGTGGTTGCCATCAGGTGGGCTTTCTGAGCCTTCTGTAAATGGAGCTGTTGGTCTCTGTAAACCATAGACACAGAATTGCTTATACAGACGCACTACTCACTGTAGTAAGAGCAGTGCCAGAATTGACAACTTAAAGCTTCATTATCACAGCAGCTGACAGCTTGCAGCTTCCCACAAACCATCATGAAAATCAAGGAAGCTCAGCACCTACTAGAATTAGGCAGTGAAAGAAGGAAGTGAGAATATCTAGGAAGGTGCAGACTTGCTGTCAAAGGGTATCAGCTTCGCTCTGTGGAGTTATCCTAAAGATTTCAGCTTCTTTTTTTTTTTTTTTATTTTTGTCCTTGCAGCAAGGATAGGTCTTTTGCTGCTTTTTGTGGCAAGCTGATAGTCTATTCAAAATGTAATTTCAGCTAAAAAAACCTCAAGCCATTCATGTAAGTGAGCTACAGGTGGGGAGCAATTAGAAACTGATGACCTGACCACAGCATGGGAACTGGATGTAGTATATTAACCGGGTAGAACATCTACTGCTTCCAAAGGCAGTAATGTTGGTTACGGTTTCTTTCAGCTGTGTCATTTCACTGCTCCATCAGAAAGAGGATGTTCTTTACTGAAAGTCTCTCAAATGCTGTTCACCTCCTTTACAATGTCTGCAGTTAATGTGTCTCAGGAAGATTAAAAATAAGGAGACAATAAACATTGTTGCTGTGAATGCATGCCCAGGAGGAATACCAGCACATCAAAAGCTTGAGATGAATTTAAGTGAATCCATGCATCTTTGGTGAATTTGCCTGGAAAGGCAATTTCATAGAATCGTAGAATACCAGGTTGGAAGGGACCTCAAGGATCATCTGGTCCAACCTTTCTTGGCAAAAGAATGGTTGAGCCAAGATGGCCCAGCACCCTGTGCAGCCAAATCTTAAGTGTCTGATGTTGGGGAATCCACCGCTCCCCTGGGGAGATTATTCCAAGGGCTGATTGTTCTCATAGTGAAAAATTCTCCTCTTGTGTCCAATCAGAATCTCCCCAGGAGTAACTGAAGGGTAACCCATTACCCTTCATCTTTTCCATGTGAATCTTTGTAAAAAGGGAGTCTCCATCTTCTTTGTAGCCGCCCTTGAAGTCCTGGGACATGGTAATGAGGTCTCCCCTAAGCCTTCTTTTCTCATGGCTGAACAAACCCAGCTCTCTCAGCCTTTCCTCACATGGCAGGCTCCCCAGTCCTTTGATCCTCTTCGTGGCCCTTCTCTGGACCCTCTCCAGCCCGCCCACATCTTTTTTGTATAGCGGGGACCAAAACTGAACACAGTATTCCAGGTGTGGCGTGACAAACACTGAGTAGCACTCTTTATCTCTGCTGGTGATGCCCTTGTTGACGTACCCCTGCATCCTGTTGGCTTTCTTTGCCGACGCAGCACACTGCCCGCTCATACTGAGCTGCTTGTCCTCCAGGATCCCCAGGTCCCTTTCCACAGAGCTGCTCTGCAGCCAGGTAGATCCCAGCCTCTGCTGCACTTCTGGATTATGTTTACCCTTGTCATTGTTCATAAGGTTCTTGTTGGCCCACTCTTCCAGCCTATCCAGGTCTTCCTGCATAGTGTGTCTCCCTTCCAAGTGTCCACTTCCCCACTCAGTTTGGTGTCATCAGCAAACTTCATCAGGGTACCCTGGACCCCATCATCCAGATCACTTATGAAGATATTAAACAGCGTTGGGCCCAATATCAAACCCCGGGGGACTCCACTTGTGACAGGTTGCCATTTTGAAAAAGAGCTTTTTACCAGAACCCTCGGGGTGTGGCCCGTCAGCCAGTTCCCACCCACAGCACAGACCTCTTGTCCAGATGGTAATGCATCAGTTTCTCTAGGAGGTGGCTGTGGCTTGTATCACAAGCCTTGGGGAAATCCAGGTAGGCAATGCCCACCACTCACCCCACATCAGCCAAGCAGGTTACTCTGTCATAGAAGGCAATCAATCAGGTTTGTCATATGTTGTATAATGTTTTACAGTGGTAGTCATTTTCTAATTAAAGGTCTAATAAAAAAACCTATGTATGTCCTCAGTTTTGTTTCCTGTGTTGGAGAAAATACAGCTGCACTAAAGAAGTCATTTATTTTCAATGGATAAAAAGATTTTTTTTCACTTAGTATAATAATCCATTGTGAGCTGACTTCCTCATTTTGATTCTCTCACCATGTTTATCCTGGCTTTTCTGCTTTTGCCCTCTCCGATTCCCTTTTGCTCATCTCTCCCATCCACCACTCTGTCACACCCCTGCAGGGTGCCCTGCCTTTCGATGACGACAACTTGCGGCAACTGTTGGAGAAGGTGAAACGTGGAGTGTTCCACATGCCACATTTTATCCCCCCGGACTGTCAGAACCTTTTGCGGGGGATGATTGAAGTGGATGCCTCGAAACGTCTCACGGTAAGAAGGCATTTGCTGCAAGTCATGTGAGCAAGGCTTCATTTGTCACCTTGTTGCAGTTACAGTTGAATAACTAAGGTAAAACTTGATGATTTACTGCGGTTTCTGTTGTCTTTCCTCCTGAGCAAAGAATGAATGGAGTTGGTGGAGTCCTTGGGAAGAAGTCAGTTACCTTCTCTTTTGAATCATGAGAGCAGGTTACCTTTGTGTCTCTCTAGCCCCATAATTCTCCTTCATATGTAACATATCGCAGTGCTACTGACCCATAGCACGTTTTGGAGTCCACCTGAGTTGTCTGGCTCACCTGGCAAGTACAGCAGCTTGTCAGGGATGTGATATAACTGAAGGTCAAAACCATTAGGACTGTTGTTTAAAGCTTTGCTATTAAACAGAGTATGCTTTTCTTACATTTCTGACGAAAGTGATGTCTTCTCACTTCATTCCATGCAACCTACATTGTATTCTATCCTGCATTTGCTCTGCATTGTCCTCTAGCAGCCTTCAGAGCAAGTGTCTTCCAGTTTGCTCTTTCATCTTGTGCCCTGTGGTCCTGAGCGCAATTAGGCCCACAGTGTTGAGCTCCTGGCATTCAACGCTGAGTCTTTGCATCTAGGATACATCCCATCACTACAACAGAGACCCTGCAAGGGTGAGCGCTGTGTAGTGATCGTATCCTTCATTAACACTGTGTTAATGTTTTGGGGAATTAAAAAAAATTAGCAATTAAAATCATTTTGGAAAGCAAGATTGCCTGCTTGTCAGAAGAGGCTTCTGCCTTTATGGATACATTGCCCTTGTAAATCCTATTGTCAAGCTGTGGTGATGATTTTGTACAGATTTACTAAGCTTACAGATTCTGAGTGGGAGTATGTATAAAGAAATGTAAATTTAAAACTCCTCCTCGTTCTTCAGTCTGCTAAAATATTTATAAATAAACTCTCAGATCACTGCTCGGCCTCTCTGCTGAGATTGCTAACAACAGCATCAGTCTGTGCCAGCTGTGATGGTGCTTTTGGGATGCAGACACCTGTCTGCTCAGAAGTGAACTGAAACTCCCTTCACAACTCTCTTTACAGTATTACCTGGCAGCTGCAGCTGGGTTTTTCTTTCATTCCTTACGAAACCAGGTCATGCCCTGTTTGGTGATGTAGGTGAGAAGTTCTTCATGCTATTACTGGTATCTCTACTTCTGCAAACCCAGTAGCCATCACATTTGCAGTACGTAAGTAGCACTGATTGGGAAAAAAAAAAAAAGACCAAAAATATTAGGCACTTTAAAAGGCCTTTTATAAACAGAATTTTAAAGAAAGAAATAATATTTTTCCAAGTATATTCATGGAATTCTAAGTATATTCAAAGTATTCCAAGTATATTCCAAGTATATTCATGGAAAGAACACTGCATACCCTGAGACATGAGACAGCTGTTCTTAATGACCAAGAAAGTCAGCAAGTCCCTCTCTAGCTTAGTTTCCTTTCCATAATGTAAACATAACAATTTTTCTGTTGTTCTTTTTTTCTCTCAAAGATCTTAGTGCTGATGGTCTGAGTATGCCAGAGAGCAGATTATCAGATGTTAGATCTTCTTCTTCAAATTGTTCTGACTGTGTTTTTCCGAAGAGCGTAGTCCCTAAACATTTTGAATTGTGCAACACACCAAAGAATGTACATCCATAAGACAGAAAACAGTTAAAATAAATCGAGGTCCCCGAGTGACACACACACACCACCACCACCACCACCCTTCTCTTGATCAAAATTATTATTATAAAATTTTATAATAAAATATTATAAAATTTGTATTAAAATTATTATTTCCTTAGGGAAGAAAAAAAACCCAGATCGGATAGTTATTGACAAGCACTAACCAGTAAATTGTGAATAAGAATTTGAAATAAAACATATTCAAGAGCTGTCAGCTGGGATAAAAAAAAAAGATAGCTCTTTGTTATTAGCTACAATATTATTTTCATTATTTTCGGGTCTCTCGGTCTGCTGTCGCACTTCTATGCTGTTAGCGTGCCGGTTGCTTAGATTGCCAGGCAGAAGGGAGCTCTTTGTTTACTGCACAGGAGCTGAGAATATATAGTTCTTTTAGAGGAAAGATCTGAATTATATTTTACCTGTGTCCTGTGAAAAAGGGTATAAATACGGGTTTATTTGGAAGTCTCTATTCCTAGAAAATATCTCACTTGAATCAATTTCATATTTATACAAAGATCTGAACGAAGTGGCTTGGGTGTAATAAGTACAGATGTAGCTGTTACCATTACTGATCATTTGCTCAATATCTCGCTGGTGAATTCAGCAGAAAAATACAGTGAAATGTAAGATCACTAGAATTTTTTTCTTTCATTTTTCCCTTCTCCTCTCTGTTCCTTTTTTTGATTTCTATCTCTTTTCCTTCTCATCCAACTGCATTTCCCTGCCTGCAATAATTGCCATTTCACAGCACACCCACACCTTCCCAAGTCTATCGGTTAAAATGATCAACAAAAACAGAACTAGCATTCACGTTTAACTGTCATCATTTGGCTTCAGTGTTAGAGCTTGAAAGGATTAACGGAGAGGAGGGTACCCAGAATTTTTGTTGCTGGCTCTTTCCTGCCTTAATAAATAGGCATTACCTTTCTTTGTGTGTGATTCATTTATGGAAAGAACACTTTATTATGTCTTAGCGGAATATTGTCCACACTCACCATATATTATGTAGCCTCAAGTATGGTTAGTGGGACAGCCTTGACCACTCTCCTTTACTGGACTTGTTTTACTAATTATGCTTTAAAATAAAATAATCCATGCGTTTCTTCCAGTAGACTGCAGAAGTTGACCCTAGCTAGTGGTCATGATATTTCTGACCACCCATATTCATGAAAGATGAAATCAAACATAGAACGAGTATTAAGGTGGTCAGCATTTGAGAGAGACTGTCTGAATAGCACAGCCTAAAAAAGCTCCACTTAGTCTACACAGATAATGTCCAAGAAAGGTTGTACTGGTTGTCTGCGTATTCAGTAGAGGTAATTACTAAGGAGAGAAGGGTTATTTAAAATAAAGGAAGATACTCGCACAAAACCAAATGTATGTCAAATGGCCTTACATGAAAGTAGGCTAGAAATTAGGAGAAGCATTTTAGCCATGTTAGTGGGGTTCTGACACAGCTTTCTAGTAGGAGTAGTGTCGGGAGGGAAAAGTGAACTAGTTTCATGTTTGAGAAGGTTTATTGAAGGGAATGAGTGCTCTCAGTGCCTGCAGTGCTGCAGGATGAGATTTCTGTTAATTATGCCCTCTCCAGAAAGTGAATGTTTTTTTTTTCCTCGGACGTCTCAAATGATTCAGCATCTCTACAGTGGAGATTTACAGCTGCTGTAGTGGAATCCATTTGCATTCTCGGCTGATACTTTCTTCTACAGAAACACACAGGCAAACAGGGGAGAGTAAGGAGCTTTTGCTCCAATTTCCTTTTCAAGATGAATGAGCATTATTGAAACTCTGTATGTAGATCAAGGCAGATCAGAGCAGATATTGCAGAATAAGCTGTTCTGATAAAGCTGTTATTGTTCCAGTGTTAGAATGACTTATCTTCCATGTTGGGTGTCCACGTACTCTGAAATATCTGCCCCTGAATGTTATCCAATTTAAATCACAGACATTTACAGAATTCTCCTCTCTGCTCTCTGTTTGATTTTGTTTTTTCTTGAGTCTAATGTATACTAATGATGGACCACAACATCTAAAAAATGTTGAAAAATTGAACAAAGGAAAACTCACCTGATTCCTTCTTCATTTTTATAGAAGGTGTTGTGGTAAGGTGCCTATCACATCATTTAAATTATCTCACTTTACCACCTGTAGAGTGAGGTAATTGTCCAGTTGATGTATTTTGGCTGCCAAGGGCCTATTCATGCACTGTGCACTTACCACAGTGGTACCTTGCCCTTATCAAGGTCCCTGGAGGCTGCTACTACTGACATGGGTCACTTGGTCAGGAAAAGCCTCTATCTCGACATCATGCAGTAGGTTTAAAGCTCAGACTAGAGAATCTTCTGAATGAACAAGATTCGTCTGAGGTGTGGGTCAATTTAGTGCACAGATGGGGTTGAGACTGTTCCCTTTCTGGACAGGGAAGTTTGAAATTTGACATGAGTTCAAGTCCAGAAGCCCTCATCCATATCCACAGACTTTGAGAAAGTTTTTCTTCAGGTTAGAACTTTCTAGCTTGGCAACGGCTCTGCTGAGATCAGTGCCGAGGATGTAGACAGCGCTGTCTTGTTTTCCATCTGCCTGTCTGTCTCCATCTGTTGTTCCCTGCCTTAGAATTCAGACGTAAGCTCCTTGGAGAAGGAGATCTCTTTTTCCAATGAGCTTGTACACCTCTGTATCACAACAGGTCTCTCTCATCTGTGAGTGGGGCTCCTAGAGGCTACTTCAATATACAAGTTTAATATGTATTGGAAGTATTTTTAGATAAAACCATGGTAAAGGAATTCCCCCTCTCCTTCCATTACAGCATTTTAGCTTGCAGAATTCTCTCCTCTGCCTGTGCATGTGCAATGGATCTGAGCATGTCTTGTTGTTTCAGAGATGACATCATGAGACAATTGCCTGCAGTGGCTAGGAGATATTAGGAAGCAGCATTTTTACAACTTCCATAAAGTGTCATTAAATTTAGCAAATGCATGTGCAAACAGCAAGAAGAACCCTCTGGGAAGGGTTGTTAAATGCCTTCATCATTTAAATGCATTTAAACATTGTGTTTAAATGAAGGCAGGAGGAGTGAGATTAACTCCCGCTGTGTATCTCCCTCCCCTGCATTGCATAGCAAGAAGCATACAGACTTCTTGTCAAAACCAATCGCCCTCCCATAACCCTCCTGTCACTTTAATGCAGACAAAAAGCAACAAAGCATTAATTAATTACCTTTAAAAAAGCAGCGAGGATGTTGGCAGCAGCAAGCACACTTGTAATAACATTTCAATGCAATTATGTTTGAATCAGAATAGAAATTGGTTTCGTAGAATACTTTTTGTATCTGGGATATCCCAGCGTACTTCACAGCAAGGGTTTTGATGTGGGTTGAATGACAGATGTGTAGGTAAACAGCAGCCATGAGAGCTCTCATACACCTTCAAATGCATATCAAGGTGCTACAGGGCTTCTGTTTCAGAAAAATGCTATGGGTTCATTAGCTCGAAGGAGGTTGATCAGCAGGGGTGGGCAGAAGGGATCTTCTCTGAAGGACCCCAGAGGTTCTGTGACTAAGACACAAACTGGTGACCCTCCTTTCTTCCCCGTCTCTGACTCAGACAATGAAGTGCTGTTGTCTGCTTCGCCAGGGCATTTCTGCATATCACAGGCACAAAAGAACAATGTGACCCATGGAGACAGGAAATGCAGCAGGAGAAGCAAGCATGAAAGGCTTGGACATCACTTAGCTGTATCATCCGCATCTTGCCTGAAATCATTAATGTCTGTAACCCTCCATGTGGTGTATATGAAACAATGAGTAGATGCACATCTCATGGAGTGGTTTTACCAAGCAGAGGAGGTACAGTACACCCCTTAGCAGATCCTCACAGTACTATGGACCTGATAAGTAACCATCCTGACCCATGGAAATTGTACAAAATAGGCTCTTCTTGTGTTCTGTGTTTGTACCTCAGCTTTCAAAGAACCAGGGGGAAGAGGACCGCATCTCCATTGCTGATAGGGGAACACCCGTAATCTGTGTCTTATCTCCTTAAGTTGAGCTGGTCAAGGGAGATGGCAGTGTGTCAGGAACGTTGCACCTTTCTCTTAATAGTGGAGGGATGGAAGGACTACCTAAGGCAAGGGGAATTGTGATGACGTGGAATTATTGTAGCAGAGTTGAGGCCACAGCTGGAAGCTCTGCAAGTCTGCTCAGGCCCATGGATGTGTGTGCTGGGGGGCATTGGTGCTTCCAGCACCTGGGCTGGTTAGAAGACAGCTAGATATGCAAGTACCAGCTACACCTCTGATTGTAGTGTTGATACAGTCTTGGTTTTAAAGGAGACTCTTTGTCTCTTATACTGGTCCCTCCAGCCTCCTGTCACGCTTTCCTATGCTGCATTCCCTTGTTTCTTTGTTTTCAGGAAAACACCTGTCTCACTTTAAAAATTATCTCCTGTAGAGTCGACCTGAGATCTTCTTGGTTTCCCAGGCATGGAGCTGTTGTTCCATAGCACAGAGGTCCCTGAATGTTTATTCCCTGTGGCAAACACCTACTTTCCATCTCTGAAGTTTTGTTGTTTGTCCATTCCTCTTTTTTTTTTCTCTCTGATTCTCATTATTCTGGAGTTGAAGTGGAAAGTGCTAAGAGCAGGACAGCCATCTCTGTTCTTCCTGACCAGTTTAATGGGTGTGTGATTTCATATTATAGCTGTTAGCACTAGAGTTTCCTTCCAGCTCTCCCCTGCCTCTCACCTGCATGTTGCGCAAATGCAAGCCTGTGTGCAGTGAGTGTGCATATTGTTCTGTGCATAAAAAAGTGCTTCATAATGAGCAATATGAGAAATATTGTCCACATAATGAATAATCCCTGGGCATCTATGAAAAGTTCTTTTCTACTGTGATGATGCTGCAAAAAAATAAACCAGATTAGGAAAGTTCTGTTGTAAGTGTGTCATATGAACAGTTTGTTCTCTCTACTTCTAAGACTTTCTTTTGGGAAAAGGGTGTTACTTTATTTTCCCCATGCACGTAGAGAACATGGTCATTGTGTAACATTGCTGGGATCTGCCTTCCATAGGTGGACAAGGCACTGTTCAGCTTTGATCAGTCCTTCATTGTGTAGTGAAATGCTCATGTGTGAAATAGGAAGGAGGGAAGTAAAAGAAATTTGCAGTCCGGTGTTCAGGTACTAGAACAATAAACGATATTATTTTGACATAGAACCTTATTCTACGTGGTCTTTAGATTTTAGTGATAAATGTGAAGCCAATCAAGAATGGGTCCTGGGAGAAGGTCATATCACGCATTCACAATTTATGTTGTTTATTCACATTATCTGTTTGAACCTGTTTCTGTTCCACTCCTCTTCACCTCCCCCCACCCCAAAACTATAAATGAAGTTTAAGTGTAAAGAATCAGCTGTTACGCACTTTCAGAAAGGGGCAGTTTGTTAGCTTAAGTTAGGTTATAGAGGGGAAGGGCTTCGGAAGAGAAAAACTTAAATTGCCAAAACACTTGTCTGTGAAGCCTTGTACTAAGGCATTTTCCTGGGATTTGCTCCTGACTGATTCCTTATGTCAAGATTGTAAGTCTCATTTCCAGTGGAGTGGGTGAGGACGAGCATGCTCTTTATGCAGTGTTAAAGTTCCAGTTGTTTGTGCAGATCCATCTCTGGAATGCTGGACTGACTTAAATAAGCCTTGAATAAGGATGTCTTGTAGAGTTACCTTTTCTGTTTTACAGCACTAATTCCTTGTTTTCTTTTCCTTTACAGCTAGAACATATTCAGAAACACATATGGTATATGTAAGTGACACTTTTTTAATTCACTTTTGCATGCATTCATTATTGGTTCTGTTCTGAGAGCTGATATTGTAATGATCTCTGAAGAGAGAGGCTGGAGTTTGAAAGCAGGTTTCACACAGGTGGAGAAAGAGGCGGAGGAAGGAGACATCTAATGTAGGTTTTTTTACCCTTTGCTACTCATACAATTTCATCTATATATATATATATATATCAAGCCAGGAGCTTTTTATACAGTGACTAACAATACTTTGAAACAAGACGTTCAGTCCAGCAGCTTGCTGTGTTGAAAAGATACCTGCGAGTAATCAGCAATGCCCCCCCCACAACTAACAGCCGCATTTAGTTTGCTATGCAAGTGCTACAGACAATCCCTTGTAATACCTTCTTGAACAAGAAAGCTTTCATTTGTTCCTTCTCGGCACCTTGGCTTTTCTCTGAAGTAGAAACAAAAATGATGATATTGATAAGCTGCTTCTGACCTTGTAACCTGTTGATGTGAGAGTAGTTCTGTGACTTGATTAAAAGCAGCAGTCTCGACAGTGAAACAGGTCTGTGAGAAAAGTACGCGCCTGTCTGGTGGTTTGGGTATAAGGAAGATGGATGGCTTTTGAAAGTGACCTTGCACTTTGTGTAGCCTTAATAGTATTTCAAGAAACCTAAGTAAATAACACTTTTTTTTATACTGATGATAACCTAATCGAACTAAAGAGAATACTTCACATATTAAACAAGGAAAAGATGCTTTGATACGTGCTTCTTGGGGTCAGCATACCTACAGGCTCCCCAGGTGGGTGATAAAGGAAGTCCTGCCCTCATAAGCCTACAGTTGCTCTTGGGAAATATTTGAGGATGATACGAACTGATGTTTAAGCCTGTCACCATGAAAAGAAAACCACAACTTTGTTTTGATTTGTTTTCTTTTCTCCAATTCTGTCTTATGGACAATGTTCACTTCTGGATTTATCTGCCTTCGATAGGACCTGAGGGCATTCAACAGTTTGTTGAATAGCATGGTTTTTATTTAGTTCACCTGAAATGGTGGTTGCGCTCTGCCCATGACTTCTTCATGCTCTCTACAGTTACCAGTTGACATGGCACCTTTTTAAACCAAAGAAGGACTGGACTGTTGTTTGCTGCAGGTATTTTTCTTTTAAACTCTTATGGATAAACGTAGGAGAAATGGAGGAGGGAAATCTCTAATTGTAATCTCTGAAATACCCCTCCTATGTCTCACTGGCAATTCCAGAAGTAAATGCTGTTTACATCAGACTGGACAGCTGATCCGCTCTGTTTCTTTGTGGATTGAAATCAGCTGACTTTCTCGGTGCTTGGATCAGAACTGGAATAGGAAATAAAATGAAATGTCATTCATCACTTATATTATTATTCTAACCCTCCTCAAGATTTTCACTTGGAAGTTTTCACCTGTCGGAGGACTGTTGCCCCAGGCTCACATGCACAATTAGGCAGGTGTTATTTCATTACTTTATTCTAGATTTAAAATGTAAAAATTTTTTGCTTTGCAGACATAAGCATTTGGACATTTTTGTGTACTTCTCAGTAAAGGTCAGACTCTCTGATGTTTGACAGAGTAAACAGTTTTTTACCCCAATGAAAATAGCATCTGAGGCTGTTTTCAGAAGTAGAAACTAAGTTTTGCAAAAACAAGTCTCCCCTAGACTCCCAGCATAGTCAAAGCAGAGAAAGAAAGGCTCTTCCAGAAGTCTGTTCGGATTGCCTAAAACGAAGTTTCATCTCGAAATAGCTTTTTTAATGAGTCTCTCTCTCATTTTCTCTATACTGGTCATGGATTAACCTAAGGAGGTTAACCTCCTTTGGCTAAATTTAGTCTGTGAATAACCCTGCCACCTCCAAAACGCAACTGCTTTCATCTGGGAATGTTTCACAGCCTCTTTGCATGCATTTTGCCTGAAAATACTGAAGCTGACAGAGAAGGAGGGGTTGTAAGTGTTTTACTCTATGGCTATTTTGCTCACATCTTTCATTTTTCTTTATTTCATGTAACACTACTATTCTATGTAAAATCTTCATTTTTGTCATATATATGTTACTGGCCTGAAGGTTGTACTCAGAACATGTAAGTGATTTCTCTTAATTCTTCAAACAAATATTGAGGCTACTGTAAAACTGAGGAAAAGATTTAATTGCAGACTAGGCAGACAGAGAAAGAGGTCTTGAAAGTTGAAATCATGATTCACAAGCCTAAAAAAAGGAAAGATTAAACCAAAGAGAAACCTTTCATCACCAACCTCCAGTTCTTCTTGCTTTCCCACCCAAATTAATTCAGTGAGGTTTTTTTAGGCCTTTCTAATTGAAATCATTTATTTTTACCTCAAGCGCAGGTTATCAGGAATCAGCGAATAAACAGCAGTTATTTTCACGTTTTGTAATAAAGCATGAAGGTAAATAAAATTAGCTATTGTGGTAAATACATACTCCTGTAACATCGAGTTGCTGTGCTAATCGTGAAGGTACCAAATTTACTAAGATCAGGAAAAGAATAACTGTACTGGTTCTGCTTTGCTTTGCACTGATGCAAATGTGCATCTCTGTGAGATTCGCAAGAGAATTTCATGGAGAGACTGAAAAAGTCCGCCCTGCTCTGGAATCACGGCCATTGTATGCACTGATCCTCACAGAAGAGAATGGGTTTTAAAGTAGCAATTACATTCATGCGGGCCTTTAAAAAGTATACGTGATTTGCAGTATTCATCAGGTGACATTGTTTGATGTCAATGTGGGCTGAAATGCAACAAATTTGTCACTCTCCACTAGACTGAGGATGGAACAGGCAATACAGTCATGCCAATCACAGTCCAGCCCCGGTGATTTTCACTCCCTGAAGCACCGAATTGCGTTGCCGAATGATGAGGCGCCTCTTTGCACTTTTTACTTTTTTACCTGATGATGAGATGTGAAAATTCCTGACTATTTCTGAGGCTGACCAGGTGCAGGGCATAAGGAAAAGCCACTTTTTAGGGTACGGAAGATGGCAAGCTGTGCTCTGTAGGCATGGCTCCTGCGCTGATTGCTATAAAATAAACTTGCAGGTGATGTTCTGCTGTAGACCAGGGCGACTAGTAGGAAACTCAGATTTTCTGGAAATTTTAAAAAACAATAATTCTTTTTAATCTCTTTAAATTACCTTGAGGACAACTGCTTCTAACATAATGAATGATTAATTGAGTCAATAGTTTCTTTAAAGTGAGCTGCAGATCATTAAAAACCAAAAATGCTCAGCTACTGTTCAAAGGTCCTTCCCGCAAGAATTTATCTTAATGACAAGGTCATCACTGGCTTTAATAGCACAAAGTTATGGTCTAATCATTGCTTATTACCTGCTGAGAGCTAGATCCTGACCCTAAAAGGTGGGAGTAGCTGGCTCTTAAAAACAGGGCACTCAAGGAATAAGATGTTTCTTTAGCTGAACAAGGATTTTCAAATCTAGCCCTTAGATTCAGGACCATGGTGTCATTGCAGAAGACACAGACACTTCTGCGAGACTCCAGGGGGACATCAGAAGCTGTGTTTCAGTGGTTTGATGCACAAGAATGACTCCCACGGAGCAGATTCTTTCTCTGTCCTGTGTATTGTACTTCCAGCCCCTTAAACTGAATAAAACCAAGCAGGGTATGTGTGGGTGCTCAGTGTAAGAGAAGTGGGATCTGACCCATGTTGTCATGACCCATGTAATGCACCCCAGAGTCTGACTCGATGACATGTATCCAGGAAGGGCTGAGCACATTTTCACTGCTTCAAGAGAAGATAAAGTGAAAATTTCTGAGGAGTCTTTTGCAAGTGATGTCCCACAAACATGGTTAACAGAGCAGATGCCTCACAACTGCATTTCAGCTTGCTTAAAAATAAATTGTAAGTAGCACCCAGCAATCTCCAGTGCTAAAGGTGGAGCCTGTAACTGTCCTGTCCTAGCATCAGAGGCCTGGCTGCAACTGCCTTCTACCTTAGAGAAGACAATCTGTGTTGGCTCTCTTGTTGGTATACCGGCTGAGACCTTGAGCTCATGTGTATGATCCTGCCTTTCTTGCTTTCTAACCCACCGGAGAAAAAATAGGGGCGTTTGAATTGGAGCTCCTTTTTCTGTGTAGATACTTGGTTAGCTCACATCTGAGCCCAGAGTATTTTAAACTGTGTGAATAAGTTCAGAGTTGTGTCCACCTTATTTCTGATGGCATCAAGAGGAAGAATCTCCTACCCAAACGCAGCCCCCTAAACAGCAAACGCTGACATATGATGCAGTTTAAATATTCCCGATTCCCGTTGCCCACCCTGGGAGCCTGGACCCAACAGTCACACACTTCCATCACATAAAGGAAAGGAAGGACCTCACCTGCAGAGTAGGAAAACCTCAGCACCGGAAGGGAGTACCTCACTCAAAGACTATGAAAACCTTGACATCACACAAAGCATCCATTGAGAAATGGCAAAGATTTAGGGTGGGCAGTTTCTCCAACCAAAATACCGCCACCACAAACCCCACCTCTTTGGATGGATAGATTTACATAAATTGCTCCCTGCCTGCCTAAAGAAAATCAAAGGATATTCAGCGTGTGTGCAATATATATCATTCCATCGATTATAGATACCCTGACACCTTGACTTGTTTCTTATGGTCAGGGCCTTTAATTGCAGCAAATAATCAATATTTCCTGAGTCTAGTGAATGGGATGAGATAATTATGCAGAAAGCTTGTGTTAACTACTTTTAAAAGAGTAATATGCTCTGCCGCTAATGGTGTATTCCTAGGTCTGCCACTGACCTCGAGCTTCACACTTGGGCCACAGTTTTCAAATTTGCATGAAATTGTCATATTTGGACGTGTAAATAAACAGCCTTGGTTCCCCAAAAACACTTTAAAGTGCGTCAAGTGGGAACCTGAATACTGAGGTCTCTTAATCACGTTGAAGCTTTAAAGAAAGAAACTGCTGCAATGCTGGCTGTAATCAGAATTGGTGAAAAACAGTGACTGTTTGTTCACAGCTCCTTCTTTGAAAGCATCATTCAGCTTGCATTTTTCAGCCTGATAGCCTGCTGATGAGACAGCATCTCTAAAACCACGTAGTGTTTTATAAATGTTTGGCATTAGGACACTGAACAGCTGCTTAAATTATGAGGGCACTGGTAAGTGAAGTTCCCATTGCCCTTCTGACTGAGCGCAGACATTTCTCATTAGAGACCCAAATCCACGAGGCGCTGGTCACTCTTAGCCTTCACAGCAGTTTCTTTTGAAAAAACTATCTGGTAGCGAGCTCTGGTCTCTCAGTGGGAATTTAGCAAGCTATTTCCATCTGTTGCTGCAGGCTGTGTTTCAGAGTACGGGTTCGTTTGTGACTCATGTTTCTCTTCTCTCCTTCTTTCCCTGCCCCCTTTCTCTCTCTCATCTTCTTTCCTCTGCAGAGGGGGTAAGAACGAGCCAGAACCAGAGCAACCAATCCCTCGAAAGGTGCAGATTCGTTCTCTCCCTTCCTTGGAGGATATTGATCCAGACGTGTTAGATAGCATGCACTCGTTAGGCTGCTTCCGTGACCGAAATAAACTCTTACAGGACTTGTTGTCGGAAGAGTAAGCACTTGCTCAGTCTTCATATCAGTTGGGTGTCCACGGGCTGGGATGCTTATAAACCTGGGGAGAGGTAGAGATCGCTTAAACGTGTCTCTCGCTGTGAGGGACCGGTAGCAACTTGTCACCCTCTGGCTGCTCATTTGCTAGTGAGCTGTTGGGAGCAAGCACTGAGCCTTTCTTGCACCGTGTGTCAGAAGCTCACAGCCTGACCAGCAACGGAGGCATCGTGCTGCCTCTTCCCTTGCTGCCAGGCAAGGTCACTTCATGAAAAGATGGGCCATGCAGTCTGAATGGGGAGATATCACTGCTGTTATTTGTGTTGGATATGCCTTTGTTGGCATGTTTTTGATTATTTCGAGCTTACACCTGAGAGCTGGTGTATTTTCTGAGGTGTTAAGAGGGACACGTAGTGGAAAGAGCACTTTGAGGCTCAGGAGACCTGTCTTGCTGCCACGCTTGATTTGGAGTTCCTGTGGACACATTACCTTGTCTGTCCTGTGCCTCTGTTCTGTGTGTGTAACCGGGGAATCGTATTTCCTTTTCTCACTAGCTGCTTGTTGGAGACAGCAAAGTTCTCAAAAGCTTTGTGGGTTGTGTATCTAACTGGCAGGTACATGCCCATTTCCAGCTTAGTTAGAATAACTGTAACTGTTTGATGAGAAAGGTTTATCTACATGTTGATGGTTTTTTCTCTTCAAATTTAAAGGTTTTTTTTCTTTTTTTCAGAGAAAACCAAGAGAAAATGATTTATTTTCTTCTGCTTGACCGGAAGGAGAGATATCCTAGTCATGAAGATGAGGATCTTCCCCCTAGAAATGAAATAGGTACTACAGATATGACCTCTGTCACCATGAACCCATCTCAACTAGTTCCTCTTCACCTTTTTTCTTTTTTTTTTTTTAATATACCCAAACCCTAGCATCACTGTTACCTTCCTACTGAAACGGTGTACAGCATTGGTGAGAACCCTCAGCCTGAGGCAGGCATGTCTGTTCTGTTCTTAAACTCGAAGGTTTCATTTTTCAGGACGTCTGCCTCGCAGTGCAGAAACATCCAAGTTGGTCTTGCACCGTATCTAGAAAAATACCATGTGGACCCACAAGCTGGCTGTATGCAAGCAGATGAGGTTTAGAAGCAGTATAGTCTAGTGGCACAATATTCTGATTAATAATCTACATGTAGTGTTGCAGAAATGCTGCTTCTGGACTTGAGCTAGTAAGACTGTGTATCATTGCATCCCTATGAAGTCATATATGTACACATTCTCTTTTCTGTGGGTAATTATATACACTGTTGAAAGTATGAATAAAATAACTTACTTTATAGTCCATACATCAAACTCCCATGTTTTTAGACTATCTTAGAAAGATTTTAAAAGCTTAATATGCAGTAAGATTATATATCTTATAAAGCTCTTGTGAGACCACTTTATTCCTGAAGAATTGTTCATTAGTATTTTAGGGTACTGCTGATCGCCAAGGACTTCACTTATCTAGACAACTGGAAAAATGCTTCCCTAAGGAGATAACTATATAAGTGACCCTTGCTGTGCAGAGTGACAAAAGTTTAATAAAGGATTAGGCACTTCCATCAATGACCTGAAATAGCAGTTTTACACAGTAGTGTTGTGATTTTCAGGTTTTGTATTTCAGCACTTTGAAGGCTAGAAGCAAAGTGCTCTATTTTCACTGGAAAACCTGGAATCTCCCAAGCCTAGAGGGCAGTGGTATATTGAACTGTAAGTTTGTTAATTCTCCATTGAATTACCACCTTATCCAAGTTCCAGGCTCCAGACCCAGTAACTTTGCAGGGAAGTCTCTTCTATGGGAGAAGAGAGAGAAATTCTTACTTAACACAGTAATTTTTAAACTCTTCCCTGGATGGACTTACAGAGAGCAGGGATCCTGATGAAGATGGGCAGATGTGCCAGCTGCAGGTCCTGTGTGGTCAAAAGCTCAGTGCAGTTTGTCATCTAGCACTTTACTAATCAGCTTTTGATTCAAACAGATTATCCTGCCATGTAAGGATACCATCATCTTGTTTTAGAAATGCTTTTGTTGTAAGAAAAGAAGCAAGGTGATGCTAGAATCTTCATATCCAGCATGTAAATTAATGCGTAGCTATGCCTTAAACACATCATATCTCTCTCTTTCACATGACGAATTATTTTCATGATTTGAACTGAAATAGTATACTCCACTCTTGTATTTTTTGTACAAGGAGTGAAAATGTTCCCCAACAGGGAAACATTACTCTGAATGTATCATTGTGCCTCATCCGCACATTTTAGACTCTTTGGGCATTACTCTTTGAGTGTTTGTAGGTTGTATTTCCTCTTCACTGGGAGTTTCCACCTCCTCTGTTCCCAGCAGTATCTTTGAGAACATGGAGCAAGGTTTAACTAAGAGCAGTCATACTTCTGATGAATATCTCATAACTAGCCATTAGCAATGGCCTTGCACAAACAAACAAGAGCAGAGAAAAAGTAACAGATAATAGAAGCTTGAAGAAACCACGTTCATTGGGAGTTGTGTATTGTCTGAGGTCTTGCCAAAAAAGAAGTGCATCTCAGAGTATTTTGCCTTTTCCTCTTTCTTTGCATGTTAGGTCTCAGAAAGGATGGATGCAGGTGAAAATATGGCCAGCTCAGACTAGCACTCTCTTCTGGTGTTCCTTTTATCTGTGTCAGCTATATGAAGCTTTCTCAAAGGACCAGGGAAGGGCCACCTTCACCATCTTTCAAGTCCAGCTCCGTTTTCTTTACCTGAAATTGCAGAAATGAGAAACTTCTCAGTAAAATGAATGAATGTTGAATGTCTCCTTGAGGAAAAGGCTTTTGTGGGGTGGAGTTTCTTAATAAACCACAGAACAAGAGATTGGGCCAGAATAGCCATATAGGATATAGGTGCTTCATTCAAACTCAGAAGCTGAACCTTTATTTCCCGTCTTCCAGGTGAATGCCTTTATGATTGCATCATTACCTATATGATCCTCTCTTCCTCTGTAAAAATCCTTAGGAATGGCTTCACTTTTCTGATGTGAAGTAAAAGGAAAACGCGTCCTCAAAACTATCACAGATCCAGACTAGGACTTGATTTTTTTTTTTCCCCCATGTGAAGTATTTCCAGAGTCAGGAAGAGAAGGGCAAACCCTGGAGGTTTTCCGATTTTTAATTCCTGTGCTTCTGCAAAATGTTCTACTGCTTTTATATGACGCCACCTTAGTCTTTATGGCAGGGTGGCTGTGTATTTAACTATTTCTTTAATGTCTTTAGACTTGACGGTGATGACAGACTCAGTGCCCCGTTGTTTCTTACTCAAACCCTCTTAAAAAATATGTACAATACTTGCTACCCTCAGCCATGTATAGTGTAGGATTGTAGCCAATTTTAAAAAGGAATCAAATACCTTTATTAGAAGCTCAACCACATTCCTGCAAGCTTCTGGATGTATTTTCCATCAAACTTTTATTATTGAACTTGTGTGTTTCACCACCTGCTCTTTTTGCTTAGTCTCTCTCTTTGATAGTTTAAGATATAGATTGGAAATCAATATCTTTCAGCGTTTTGAGCAGCAAGGACTGATATAAAAGAACCATGTAGCTTGTTAGAGATATCCTTCTCTTCCTTAATTGTTCTGCTGATTTCCTCATGCTTTCTCTGGCTGCTCTCAAGCTTTCTCTTTCTGATGTCTGCACTGTTATTCAAGTGCTTAGCTTATTCCTCTTCAAATTTCTTCTTCACTCTCTTTTAATGTCCATCTTACATTTGGCCTGTCACTTTTGTGAGTGTTACTCAGCTGAATTTCTGTTTGCTAAAGTCTTCTGTTTTCAACATTCTTGGATCAAATTGCCTTTTAAAATACCTGTTCATAAAATGTTTTTCTTGCCTTTTTCTATCTTCCTGGTTTAGACTCTGTTATTAACTAACATTGATGCAGTCTGAGCTTACACTTCTCCATTCCTTTGACATTAGCTGCTTTCTTCTTCTTCTTCCTTCTTCTTCCTTAGTTTCCCTTTCTTTTAAACTGTACTCTTTCCCCTTCTTTTCTCATGTCTGATATACCTCTGCAAAACTTTGTGTCAACTCTCTGTTGTTGATGCCAAATGTAATTACATTGTCATTATGTTTGTTACTCAGCTCTAGTCACCCTTCCGATACCAGCAGTTGTCCTGTGGGATGAATCCTTTCTCATTCTTTGAACTTACTTGAAGAAGCAGGATTTGAAATGTCTAAACCTTGTCCCAGCTTACTTTTGACCACTTAAACGTGTGCAGCTGAAGTCACCCTGTGTAACTGCTTTGTTAGGTTTATCTCCCTTTGTTTTTCCCTCAACTTTATGCACTATGTATTTTTCCTAATCTGGAGGTCATTGCCCCTAGTAATATTTTCTACTACCTTTCTATTACTGGACGTAGTTTGAAATGGAGTGAGATACAAATGCTTTTTTTCTAATTAATTTTTAACAGGAACGTTATTAATATTAGTACAAAGAATACTTGGGTTATTCAGTAATGGGGTTGGTTGTTATCACTAGCCCATTTGCATTTGAGCCATTTTTGCTCATGCTCATTGTTTCAAGAATAAGCCCTGCCTTAAAGGGATCTTGTTCTAAAAAACATGATGTAAGAGGGAGAAGAAACAAGCAAGTAGATGGGGGCTGTGAGGAGAGCAGGATAATAAAGATAATACCATCAGACTAGGCAGTAGAGGTAGAATTGTCAAATGCAGTATTTCTGGTTTTGCAAAGGAATCCTGGCTGAGGAAGAAGCCTTAGGGGCTGGGCACTGTGAGCTTCTCTCTAACTGCAGGGGTGAAGGGTGCCTTTTTTTGCAGGTGCTCACTCGCCACTAAAATTAAAACTGTGTCTATAAATAGAGGCAAGGAGCTGAAATAACCCAACCAAAGAAAAGAAAATCCTTCTGTGTTTGTTTTTCTGCCTTCCTCCTTTTTACTGTTTTGATGCCCTGAGAGATGTTAGCAGTAAAACATCTCAGCAGGTCTGCATTTGGTTCCCTGCTTCACTACGGAGGTGTGTGTGGTTTGGCAAGTCACCTGCTGCAATGCAGTTTGGTGTCTAAAGACTCTTTTCAGAGCAATTTAGGTGCTTCTCAGAACCTCAGTAAGTGTTTGTCAGCACCTTTAGGAATTAATTGCCTTTAAATATCTCAGTCTTACACCTCAGTTTTCACTCTGCAAAGTGAAAGTAGCACTTCAATACCTCAAGAAATGTTACACAATAAAAAGTGTAAGGCACTTTAGTTACTATCGCAGTAAAAGCTGTATGATAACCTCTGAGATAAATTTTAGTAGCTCTCACTGGAGACTTATCTCAGGTAGACAAGTGTGTTTAATTTGTAATGCTGAAGGATGAAAAATATAAAGCAGTGGGGAAAACCTGAAATCTGATCTTAAAGATGCAAAAAAAGGGTCTGTTTTCAGACGAGAATGCAGTTCTGAGTTCGGAGTGTACTCATGTCCGTGTGTCACATTTAATCTAGCTAGCAGGGACATCGAAGGCAAGCTCTGGCAACCTGGGTACGTACACAGGAACCCTAGATGGCTTATACTCCGGCTAACAGCTTGTGCTATAGCCCACGCTGTCATCTTGTTATTACTGTGATCAGCTTTGTAAGGTAATTTCTGCAAGCTATGCTGTACCCTTATTTTGCAGTGCTCATACGTTCAGGGCAGTGGCAGTGCTCCTTCTCTCTGTGGATGGGTTGCAACTTATGTCTTAATGTTTGCAAATTTGGAAGAGAGACTGCAAATGTTCTTCTCCATCTCAAAGATATCTGTCTTTGTAGGGGAGGTGTGAGAGTGAGATTGTTGAGAGAGGATTTAACGAACCTGTGTGAGTTAAGTCACAGCTGAATTCAGCTGACAGCGTTTTCTTTTCATAAAGATCCCCCCAGGAAGCGTGTGGACTCCCCAATGCTGAACAGGCATGGGAAGCGGCGACCAGAAAGGAAGTCGATGGAGGTTCTCAGTGTGACAGATGGCGGCTCCCCGGTCCCAGCTCGCAGAGCTATTGAAATGGCACAACATGGACAGAGGTGGGTCTCTCCTTTACCCAGGAGTCCTGCCTGTCTGGGTTTGCTACTCCGTTTTAAGTTATACATACAAAGGAGCTGTGAAGCTTTTCTGTTCGCACCAGCACTCATTACAACTTTCAAGCACATTTGCAACATGATCTGGCAGCGAGCAGCACTTATGCTCACAGGACCAGGAGTCCTGCCAGGGGCTTAAGGGTTCTCTTCACTTGCAGCTATTGCTCGGGAATCCAACACGTCCTCTGGGCAAGATTCATCTCACCTCTTTTTAATTGTTGGGAACATAGGCATTCAGTCTAAGTTTGTGATACAGGCTGTCACTCTAGGCAGTGGGGACAGACAAGGGCTTTGGAAGGTCTCAGATACGTATGTCCTCTGTTCCAGCAACCTTAGATGGGATAAATTACCCTCTGGTTGTTCCTCTCTGTCTCCATAGCCTACAACAGCAATCTAGATGACTGTCTTGGGTTAGGTGCCTAGCTTTTGGGCACCCAAAGTTAAATGAGATGAGCCCCACACGCTGTTATCAGAACAGATCAAATCTGGAAAACCCTGTCCACGCATCTGTAGCTGCCTCTAAAATGTGCTGTCAGAGCCAGCATGCATCTGACCCACATAAATTACCATGTGCCTGTAAAGTGATGGGATATGTATAATTTTCCCTCTTTCCTATCAAAGAAAGTGTCAGTCTTGTGGAGAAACAGCAGAGGAAAATGGTGTCTCCTCAAGGCAGGTTCTGGGAGGGTCAGTGAACTGTGGAAGTTCACTTATGTGACCCATGGAAGTTGCTTCCTCAGTCCCTATGACTAGCCTAAGGGAAGCACGTGCATTTGGATTCACACTTGCATAAATCAATCAATAAAAAAGAACATGTCACATATATGTATGCTGATGCTGCTGTAACTTCTGTTTCAGCTTTATGACATGTTTTTTTGGTTCAGTGGTTAAGATCTGCTAAAAAAGAGCTTGCTGTGCCCAGAAACCCCCTTTGCTGACTGAGAACTGGGTGAAGAACATGAAAAAATTTCATGCGCAGAGACCCCTAGAATTGCTAGAAAGTTTTGCTGGCAACTGTTGCAGTTCTATCTACAGTGAGGAAAAAGCGGTGATGTCCAGGATCTGCTGGGACTTATTTCAGACTGGATATGTAGCCCTGAGATACACTGCCATAAATATTTTTCATTGTAGTGTAGGTTGGAAGCCTGTCTTGAATATGTGATTTGCTTTGATGTGAGGTCTCAGTGTTTCTCATAGGCCTTAAAGTGATGAGGGTGAACACAACACTGACAAACAGTTGCTCGCTCCTTATTCAGCTTGCAGTGTTTAATGTGGTACCTGATAGATGCACGGGCCACGAAGGTCCCAGAGCCAGACAGAGGTGAATCACTTTCCCCCACCCCAGTGCTGCCCATGAGTCGCAGTTCTTTGCAGCTGTTTACAGTAAGTGTCCAACTGGGTGGAAGAAATAGGAGATGTTAGATTGATCCCAAAGTTTTCTGAGAGCTGAAACTTTCTCTTCCAGCTCTTAGCTTTGACTTTGGATTCAGAAGTCTGAACAGGCAAAGGTGTGTCTTGCTATCCAGAGTCTTTTGCTTTTAAATGTCTCACTCAGTTCTGCACATGAGGATACAATTGAAGTCAAAAGGTCTGAGATGAGTTCAGAGCAGAGACATACCCAGGCTACATATCAGTAAAGAAGGGCTTTGGCTTGAGGAGGAAGCTAAACTTGCCAGGCACAAAAGAGATACAGGGCAATGCATGCCACAACTCAGGGCTGGACATAAAAACGTGATTAAGGATGGAGAAAGAGATATAACAACACTGTGACTGATGATGATGGGCTTTGTAGTGCTTGTTTTGGAAGGGGTTAAAGGGAAGATGTTATTTTACTCCAGCGTGAACTTCCATAATTCATACCATTCACATCCACAGATGACAACGGCACATTTTGTGTTGCTGGCAGCACAGTCGTTTATAACATGAACTGGCTTCATTAACGAACACCACTGCATGGGGATTGTCTGGGGACGATGCATTGCATGATGGGGCACCATCTGTCAGAACAGTCAGTAACAAAATGACAAGTGCCTTCCACCAAGAGTAGGGGATTTTTAATGGCTAGTTGCTTATTATATTCCATGAAACGACCCACTGAAAGTGGATTTTACAGCAGTAGGCTTAGATCCCCAAGGTGAACGCTTTTTTAAGATTGACATTTTTTGGTCTCAACAGATGACTGTTCAGTGCTTTTATCTGACGATACTAGGAAGACAGGGAGGTGGGCCATGGAAACAGGTCTCCTATTTAGACACAGATGACTTGTGTAAACATCCAGAGATACAGAGCCATTGCTGCTTTCTTGAGCTGGCGGAGATATTCTTCTAACTACTGGGCAGAACACACCCATGTGTCTTGTGATTTAGTGCTGTTGTCCTCTTTCCCAGTAGTAAACAGCTGTTTGCTTGCATAAAGGGGATTTATGTTATAAACTCTGGTTTATGTGTCTGTGTGATGAACTGTGCTTTTGGTAACCCTGTGGGGACCCTACAGGTGTCTGGTCTTGCCTTGTTTAAGGGCACATCTTTGCATTGAGGTTTGGAAGTTGGCAGCCTTCAACCCTACGGGCTGAGAAAGTGTGAAGTGAAAAACATAGTCCTTCAGTGACTTAGTTTTGGATAATGGAGATGGGGAACTCAGCACAAAGGTTGCTTTTTGAGCTTACAGACTCCTTGAAACGCTTGTGCTGGCCTCTCCAAGTGTTCTCCATTGGCTCTTTGTATATGGCAAAGTTAGTATGCACAAATAGTTGCCACCCTAAAGCTGGTGACTAAGTTTTTTTAATTCTTGGTTTTCCCAGCTAGTTGTCAACTAAGCAGGTTCATGATTACATCTTAATTGCTCCTGCTGTTGTGTTGTCCACACCTCTCAGACTATCTGGTATTTCATTGAAATGTCAAAGAAAAGAGGTAGGTTCTGAGCTTAGTTTACCACCAGCTAATTTGTCCCTTGTGCCAAAATCACAGACTAGGAAGAATTCCATGGGAGCTAGAATCCCTCGAGGATATGCCAGAAATTTTCAGCAGCTCTGCTGTAAGAGTCCAAAACCTGTTCTCAAATAAGCTTCATTAACTATTCATTTTCTTCTGGTTATTGAAGTGGATAGCTTGCACGAAAGATCAGCTAACATTAGGAAGCAGTGTTCTGTGAAACAGTGAAGCATATTACCACTGAAATATATTACAGAGAGCTGCCCCTTTAGCAAAGTATAGGGATTTTTGCTTCTAAGCTTCAGGGATCCAGACACGAAATTATAAAGAAGGGCATTTCTGTATACACTGAGTGTAGGGAAGAGAGTTGGGAGTAAGTGGTAATGGACCCTACAAATTAGAATACAAAATGGATTACTGTTCCTCTAAGAGGCTCTGATTTTAACCTTTTCCCAGTTTGCGCTTAGTGTATAGGTCTTCTGGAAAAGACTGAGTAATGAGCGCTTTGCAATTTGTGCCTTCAGGCATGTTCTATCTTCCCTCGACAATGTGACAAAGTAGATGGTACCTGGGTTTTCAATTGGGTGAAGGAGAGCAGGATTTATGGGGGAAGTCATGTTAGACCTCAGAAGTCAGAGGAAGATAATGAACTTCAGCACTGTCTAGGCTTGAGCCATAGTCGGAAAGTAAAATAGTTTTTTCAGAGCATTGCGTAAAAAGGGGAGGATGGGTTGGGGGGCTGGGTGTCCAGCATTGCTTCAGGTGACTCTCTTTTATAAATGTCCACACTAGTAACTCTGTTTTCTCGCTTTGTTCCTGCCATAGTAAAACAATGTTCAGTAAAAGCCTGGATATCTCTGAAGCCAATCCCAAATTCAACAAAGAAGAAAGGTATAAACACTGACAATATGTTTCTCTCCTCTACCTCACTGCTGAGACCTTAAAGATGCAGTACTTACCTTCTCCGTGTGGGGACATAGCTGTTCTCTCTTTAGAGAGAAACAAAGGGTGGGATATTTACAGCCCCACACTACATATATTTTTGAACAGTACCATTCATTCGAGGCTATACGAAATGCATTCTGTGACTGTTCCAACATTTTCCCCACTAAAATTTCATCCTACTGCTACTTCTCGTTCAGTTCTGCCATAAGTGAGGATGCCCAGAGTGGAAGACATCTTTGCTAAGACTGCTTTGGGAAGGATTGAGATATAAAACACTAGGGAAGCCCAGAGTGCTCCACTCCCAGCACTGGAAACAGCAGCACAGCTGAGTCAGTGACAACAGTGGTAGGAAACTTTGGAAGTCCTGTCTCACAGACGAAAATAACAAGTGCCTGTAGGTAAGAGACAAACTCCTTAAGACTACCCTGGCTGCACCAGAGAACACAAGAGGAAAAGATGATCGAAGATAGAAGGTTTTGGAGGATGATTCCAATCTAGCAGTTCAAGTGACAGATGGTGAAGAACAACAAAAAGGTTAACTCCCAACTGTGAATAGAGGCACAATGGAAGATATGAAGGCCACCAGATTTAGGGAGCTTAAGTGGGCTTATGTGGGTCTGTGAACAAAAAAAAAGTAGACTTTTGGTTTTTAGTGGACAAGTCTTTCCTAGAATTTCAGTCTTAGAAGAAGAGATTTTTTCCCTAATGTTAAAAGCTGGCATCCCAATGGATAGTTCTTCATCAAAATGTAATCCTTATGCATTTTGGACAAACACTTACCTTACCCAAAGGTTAGGAGTGTTCCGTATGATGCAAAAAGGGGGAAGCAGTGGGTTCCTTTAAGGAACCTATGGACCATTCTTCTTTATGTTTCTGCTTTTAATAGGAGCCTTTCTACTTAAAGATAAATGTGGTCTTTAGGCCTCAGGAGACTTGTAGGATGTGTGAGGGACAGCCCCTGTTTTGGCCTTTTGCAGGCTGAGGCAGTCCTTTGTGGGCAGTGTTTCAAGGCTTGAACCTGCCACAGTGAAGAACATCGTGCATCTGCAGGAGAGATCGTGCCTCACGTGGTGTGCAAAGCACCCTCTTTGAGATGCCAAGATAGGAACAAGCATTGCACCCAAACCATTAGAAACCTCTAAGTTTCACAGCCATGAAGAAGTAGTGGTTATACAGCCTTTAGTGGCTGGGCTTTCCTGGACTGTTCCCATAGACATGGAAATTCCTGTTCCTTTCTCTGATTCCCCCTTTATGTAAGTTCTGCCTGGAACATGTGGCACTTCTTTCATTAAAATTTAGCCTGAAACTACTCCGAAGATGAGCTTTCCCACAGTAATTAAAAGTCACATCCAGTAGGAGAAGCGCAAAAATTTTGTCTGTGGCAGGAGAAGGGTCTGTCAGCAGATGTTCCCAGCACCATCCGTTGTCCCTCTGTCCTTCTCTAGCAGCTGCTACATCTGTCTTAGGAGCAGAGGAAATGACCCTTCAGTAACTGCTGGGGGAATTTCTTAAATACACGTGGGCATATCGTGTTCCCTCTCAAAGGTGGAGAAGGTTAGAGCACTGCACAAGGATCACTCAGGGTCTTTCTCGTTGAAGGACTGGGCTGATTTTTGGAGGATCACATTTGCTGTGGTCTTATGTCTCTCCCACTTCTAAGAGTTAGGATGAAGGAACTCAGTGGTGGGAAAGTGAGAGGACCTGGATTCTGGATCTGCGCACAGCCACATAAAAGGAAGGGATAGGCAGCAAAGAGAACCCCAGCAAAATGGGGCCAGCTAATCATGGTGGTCATTAAATTTCTGGCCAGCATTTAATTATCCAACTTTATGATGTCTTATTTTAAAGGAATACTGCATCTTTAAGGGTCCCTTCCCTCTAGATGCACATGGTTGTCTTAGTAGCTGAGGCCACTGTCCCTTTCTTTTTCTTTTTCTTTCTTTCTGACTTTCACCCCCTCTTTCAGTGCTTCTCTTCTTCTGTACCTGGGTTGCTGCAGCTCCGTAGTTCACTTGCTTCAGTATTGTAGGGAATGCACATGTCTGCGCTTCTGGGTCTATTGTGTCCTGGGATTGTTCATTTTTTTTTAAACCTCATTCCCCTCTTCCTTTTCCCTATTGTCAATTTGCTTTCCATTCTCTTTGTTAACCTCTTCAGTGCCTTCCCTGTTGGGAAAATGACTTGAAAGAAAAATTAATCAACCTTCTTGCACCCATTCTATTTACATTTTAATATTCTGCATGTGTGAATATGGGTGTATTTTCTGTATAAATATACACACACGTTCCAATATACAGTGGGTGTCAATTTGCTCTTCTCAGTTACATCACTGTAGATAGATTTGTACAGGTACAATTGAGGACAGCGTTTGTCCCTAAATATATACATATATATGTATTTGTATGTATATGAATTAGATCTTACCCAGATTTGCACTCCAGGCCGAAATACAAATGGAGTATCGCTCAATCACATGAAAAAGAACTTACTGTAATGCTTCTTTCCACTTCTCTATCAGTGCGTAGCACAACAGCTTTTTCTTTCTATTCTATGTTTTAATTTTAACTTTTCTCAAAACTGCCTTGCATTGCCCAGCCCAGCATTTGCAATGTTGATGTAACCAGAAGCATGGCTACTTGCACTGAGCAGTAAACTGTGAAATCTACTGGGCATATATTAAATTTGGCATTTCTGTTGGTGACCGTCTTGTGGAGAACGGGTTTCCTCACCCAGCCAGAGGTAGCTCTGGCAGCTTGGGAGCCTGTTACTGAAAATAAAGAGAATGAGAGAGAGAAGGAGACTGAGAGGAAAAAAAACACTGCATCTGACTTGAAAATAATTTGGCTTAATAATACACCAGATTTTTTTAAATTTCTAACCTAATCTTTGTTAATGTGAAAAGGTGGTGACGCTTTCCTGAGTTTGCTTACCTGCACCCCTGAAAGCTTAATAACTTGTCTATTCTTTTTGATTTTGAATGCTTTGGTTAGTGATGAAAAATTAAGAATACTGAAGTTTTTGGGTTTTGCTAGGCTTCAAAGTCAACATGCCAGAGATTCATTCTGCTTTTAGAGCTGCTATTTCAGATGTTTTTCAGCGCAGCATTGATTTATTCTCCATTCACATTTGAAAGATTTTCTTTGCAACCTTTAAAACCCAGAGACTGAATTTATTTTAAATGAAAAATGAGATCCTGGAGCACGAGATGGCATCCACAGAGATAAGTGCTGGGTTGCTGAGCTGGTATGTTCTAGCTGATCTCAATTCCTGACTATAAGACCATCATGACTAATAAGCCAGTACCAAAGCAGATTCACAGCTTGAGCTACAATCTTGTACCCTGGGCTCCCAAGCTGGCTCAGAAATGCATGCTTTAATAACCAATACATTTCACAGTTCATTCATGGCTAAAAAGGTACTTCTTACCAGGCCAGCTTGGGGGACAGAGGGACACTAGAGTGAGCAAACCGGGGACAAAAAGAACAATTTCCTTGATAACAGTCTGGTATAACTGTGCCTTATGTCAGAGGCAGGAAAGAAATACAGCATGAAGTATGAACCCCATTGCTCTGCTGACTGCTTTAATTGGGATTTGGATGGGAATGGTTTTTTACAGCCTTAGTATGTCCCTCTCCGTATTGCCCAGTGCCATAGTTGGAGGGGTCTGCAATATTGTAAGCAGGACAAAAGTTATTTTCTGGTAAATGAAACTGTCCCCCTAGTGTTCCTGGTCTCGGAAGACATAGGCACCAGTGGCAATAATGGTGACCGTTCAGTTCTCCGAACAGTATTTCACTCTGCTTTTCCTACTCTTCTCTCCACCTGTCTCCACCTCCCTCTCTCTTTCTTTCTCTCTCTCCCACTCTCTTCATTTTCCCTTTCCGAGGATGGCGAGTGCTGATCCGTTGGGGTAAGCTCTAGTTTTGGATTATTCCTGTTGCGGGACCTGTTGTATTTTGTAGAGAAACTTTGCATTTGCACTTTACAAATACAGTACAGGCTGATCTACTTCAGTGAATGAGGCTTTACAGCAGGGAGAGAGAGAGAGAGAGAGATGTGGGAAGAAGCATTTTTGGTGCTTTTGCGTGTGTTGGTTTGCTTTTATGTTGGAGTCACACTCCATATAATTTCCTTTTGGGTTCTTTTTTGTTTTGTTGTTTGTCTCTACGTTTCAACGTCTGTGGGCACAGAGAACTATCCTCAGACACTGTGCAGGCACCAGGACGCCTTCTGAGAATGAAACTCTCTTCTCCATTTAGAGCTTTTTGTATCTGTGTGGTACCCTCCAGTTAATTTTGATCCTCATTTATCCTTTTTTCTTCTTTTTTTTTAAGATGAAGCTGAATCCCATCCGTGTTATTAACAAAATATGGTATGCTGGGTATTCCCTCTCTTGTTAGTATATGTTTTCTTAAAGAGGTGAATAGGTGGCCCTAAAGACAGATATATCTTCAAAGCTCTTTATTTTCAATAAAGAGGATATAGATACTGCTAGGAATGCAGTCACGGTTCAAATTAAAGTTCCATTTATAAATACTTAACAGAAGGATAATATTTTATTAAGAAATGATTTAACAAAAACATCGTAATAGATCACTGCAGACTACGGCAAAAGCTTATTGAGAGCGCACATATGGAGAAAGCTAATTAGTACCGGTAACATTTAATTCTCACGTTTGTAGCATGCTTTACTATTTATTAATTCTTTCTAAACCATTTATAAATGGAACTTCAGTATAATTGGCCCATTAAGGAAGGTGGTGCTGTTTAACATCACCCTCTGTGTGTGCTGAAAGGAGGAAGAGGTGTGTTACTAACACCTGCGGTCCTTTTTCTGTACTCTTTGTAAGACTTCATCTTACAAGCAGTTATTACCATGAGTAGACCTTCTGACTTAAGCATAAGTATTCCCAGTAAGAGATGTTATAGTTAATATTATTTGCACAGCTGGGACTGTAAAACAGTGGAATGTCAAAGGTTTTCTATTCATATTCTCTAGATTAGGGAGCGAGGAAGCACAGTTTGCATCTTTTGGACACCCAAGAGTAATAGCAATGAAATGTTGTAACACACAATGCCTGATCGCGCTCACCTATTGCAGGTCCTTTTCAGGGTCTCATACCCTGAAATACAGTTTAGAATTTTTTTGTTTTATTTGAGTGAGCAAGCAAAGAGGAGTATCAAATTCCACCCAATTTATGCTTGAAGCAAATAAGAGGTTGGCTGGATAATTTCGGAATGTCTTTCAAAACTACACATGGGATCAAACCGATTCAAAATTTCTAAGGCATTTCACCCAGTGACACAAGTCTGATGCATTACTGCACGCTGCATGCATGCTGCAGGCTCCCCTTCTTGGAAGCATGGCTCCAGCTTGACCAGCTAAGAGGCTGTATTCAGCATCCTGGTAAAATTGTGCTATGAAAGCAAGTTCTGCTGGGACTGCAACAAGGTACCAAACTCCCCTTTGACTGTAAGAAAAATTTCTGTGAGATGGTTGTTCAAAGGAGAAATAAATGCTAACTCTGACCCAAATGTTTAATGCTGGCTGTGAAGCCTTTATACTCTAGTGGGGTGTACTAGCAGATGCACTGTTTAAAGCACGTGAAAATTAATCTGAGTGAAGGGCTATATAGAGGTGCTCTGTACATGTGCTGTCTGTGTAGTATGGTTACCAGGTCAGCTGTGTTTTTTCTTCTTGTATTTCTCTCTGCCTGTACTTCAGCAGTGTTCAGCCATTCACCTCTTACAGCTCTCGAGAAATTCTGCAGTTCTCTGAAACTAGCTGGAAACTGGATTCCAGATCCTCAATTTCACCAGTCAGAGCCCACTGGTCTAACATGAATTGGACCTCACCTGGCTTCCCCTTTGACAGCTGGCTAAAATGAGTAAAAAATTACTTTAAAACAAAGGACCTTTTAACTTTGATTCTTTGAAGTAGCAAATAGATTGAATAAGGTATAAAATTGTCACATTTACAAACTATAGCCCACACATGCGCATTTCATTTCGCTCCTTGGCCTCTCTCTTTCATAGTTGAGATGTCTCCAAATTATTGTCAGTCTATGAGATGGGAGCAATAGCCTGCAATGGTCTCAGTGCCCACCTTCTGTTTAGAGTGCCCTCTACCTCTTCTCCCTCCTAAACCTTGGGTCTAGGTCCCTTACGTTGTTTATTTTAATTCCTCCCTGCAGGCTTGGCAAAACAACTATGTCACTTTGGAAGGGACTAAGGAATCTCTTCCTGTGTCTCTGAGTCCGGCAGTTGTGTTTGAGGGAATGCGTTTTATCTGAACCAACTGCATTAACTTTCTCTGCTTGTATTTTCAACAACTTTTTGATGGCTTCCATTGAGTTAGTGCCCAAGCATAGAGCAATGCAAAACACAGAGCAAAATGAGTCACACGCAGTCACATGCCTAGATTGTTGCATTTAGTATTAAGTTATTGGAATAATTATAGATTTAATACTTCCAATGACATTTAATGCCTGTAGAGACTCTTAGGAAGTTACTCACTGATAGATATTTTCCACTAAATAAACTTAGTTCATACCCTTAGCGATAAGATGATGTCATATTTTTCTCCCCTTTCCACACATAAGGTCATCCAGGGTCTGCCATACTAACATGCTGCCTGTAAGGCCTCATACTTTAATTTTCTGGTGAGAGTGATAAAACTTTAAATTATCTTTGTTCTTCCATTACAGCATTTCAGCATAATGCAATGTTTTCATTACTTTCTTTTGGCCCTGTCCCAGTTGTGTCCACCTGACTCTGAGATACAGGAGCAGTGCGTGTGTGTTTTTTAAAAAAAAATGAATTCTAGCATTTCCCAGTTAAGATGATCTTGATGGGAGGGGCAATCTTATCATTTTTGCTTGTTAGCATTTCTGTACTGGAGTATGGAACCTGCTGCTGTACTGAGTTCTTATAGCCAGCTTGGGAACTATGTCCCGTTTGTAAAGGTAAATTATGGGAGATTTATTAAATTGAAGATGATGCAAGGAAGATCTGCTCAGTCTGGGTGTCACATCCCATACCAGCACTCTCTTGTAAAGGGGAAAAGTTTTGAAAACGTACAGCTCTCTTTTCACCCCAACACTTAAAATTAACTTAGGTTTCTTTAAACTCTTTCCACTGCTCCTATATACGATTTCCAGTGTGGACAAACTAAAACTTGCTATAGCGCCTACTTTACTTCTTACGTATTTTGCATGTAAATCAGCAGCAGAAATAAAGCTTATTCGATGGCAGTCATATGGATACTGAATGCGTTTCCAGGAGGGTTTCAAACTAACTCTGTCTTCTGTCCCCTACCTCAGGCTCCTAGGCTGGATGAAAACACAGTACACAACAACTGTTTTTCAAATATTGTTTCCAATAAGGAACTGGGAGTTGGGAGGTGGGGCCTGCTGTGTTTTGCCCTCCATGCATGTGATCATTTTTGTAAAGAAATAGGAGGCAATGGGGTTGGGAGGGGAGAATTCAGGACTGTTGGAAACACCTGATTGCAAAGAGGAAATAGCAGTTGGAACTTTTAATCAAGTATCCTGGAATGCAGGTGAGTGTCAGAGAGGCCTTTCCCACCACAATTAAGAGTTGATGGGAACAGCTCCTAGTGGGAGTTTAACTCCTAAGTAGGTGTTTAACTTTATCTCTGGGCCTAATGCCTTTCACATTCATCCAGCATAATCTGTAGGCTCCTCTTGTAACACATGGTTTGGAAGAAGCTTTTCCTGATGACTCATACAAGGAAGATTTTAACTAAATGGACTTCCCGTATGCACGACACATCTGTGTTGCACTCAGCTACTCCAGTTATAGGAGAGGCACATAAAATAGCCTTTCAAAAGCGGAGCAGGCGGTTCTCCCTTTAAAATTACTTTGCATAAACCTTTATGAGTGCCCCAGATCTTGATGGTACAAATTTAGGTTTAGTCTAGTACAAAATAATGCCAGGACCGAGCTTCTAGTTTTTTACTGCTGTACTATGATGGGCAGACTGCAGCAGGGTACAAGGAAAAACAAAAGTGAGGAGTTTCTGCATAGAATGAATGCCCCAGGTTTTCATGGTGCAAATCTAGATTTAATCTGGCAAAAAAGCATGCTGAGACTGGGCTTTTGGGTTTCACCTACTTACTGTGCTAGTCAAACCGCAATTAGATGCAAAGAAAACCATCAGTGAGTAGTTTCTGCAGAGGATACAAGTAAAGAGAACAGGACCTGCCATTGTGTTCAGTTGTAGTTTACTCTTTGCTTGGAAATATTCCTCTTTTGCAGTTCACATATTTTTTAGTAATTCTACTACTCAAATGTATTTGGTAATACATGTCTGCGAGACCATTTCAGAAACTGATTTTTGTTTTATTTTTCTATTAACAGTAGAAGAGAGTAAACTGAGACAGTTCATGGTCTAAATTTGTTTTATATTCTCTTACATATAACCTGACATTTACTATCTGACCTATATCGATTTAAAATACATATGTGCATACACACACATAGACACAGATGTATACACAAACGCACACACACACTCTGTTTTCCAAGCATCTACAGGATTCCACCTTTTCATGTTTGTTACCTGAAGGCAAGTAACTGCTTTCATGGCTCCTATTATAGGTGAGACATTGGTAGGTTTGCTATATTGGCATGTTGCATGGTGGTTGTTGCACATCTAGGTTCTTAGCTGAGTCCTCTCCTATAAGATGTTTCAGTCTTTAAGACAACTTTCTTTCTGTTTAAAAGGGATAGAAAGCAGCTGCCTCTGAGGCGTATCATTTAGTCACATGCCAGGGTTTTTTTCTGGCTAGTCATCCCTCCTCCTTCTGCTGCTGAAATGTTTGTGTATTTCGCCGGTCTGCCCTTTCAGCACATTTAGCATAGCAGATTTGTACGTTTTATTGTCTGCAGTTGACATTTTTCATAGGTGGCCTTTGATGGACAGCATAAGAGCATTACAGTATAGGTGACCTTGTCAGCAAATAGAGAGACAGTTTATTCTCCCTTGACTGGCCTGTTTTTGAGGGCGCCTGGGCTGTTACCTTGATATTAGTAAAGTCATCAACAACAGCAGAACTTGGTACCCATAGAGAAGACTTGGCTTGTTTAATGCAACAGCAGGAAATCTTACTGGACAGCAGAGAAGTGAAATCCATGAGTGAGAAGCTGGAAGGGTTAAGCCAATGTGAGCTTTGATTTCGGTGGGAAGTCATCACATAGGAAACAATTGTGTGCCTGGGTCATGGAGACTTGGGGTTTTTTCTTAATATCTGGAAGAATCCCCTACTTTTGTGCCTTGTACACATGGTGCTCTTCCATGTTGCTTGTGACAGAGAATGTCTCATTCTGTGTCCACCAGCACTGTGCGGAAGAGAATTCTCAGCACCAACGTGAATGTCTTGACGGTCCTTTCTGAATTCAGCCATTCAGCTTGCACAGGTCAGGTGTAGTAGCTTCCATGTGCTTGATGATGAAAAAGAAGGTAACAACTCCCTTAATGAAAAGGGATTATAGTATCCTCCCTGAGCAACAGCATTTCTTTGTTTTGAGGGTGGGACAACTGAAAATGTGACAGTAGTGAAAGGAGAGTCATGTGCTGACAGCCTCCCTCCTCCTCCTCACTTCATGCCTGTGCCTGTGGTGGCTGGTGTTACGGGTTGTTCCTCATCCAAGTTTTCTGAGGGTTGTTTTCCTTATTGTGTCCATTCAGGTCTCGGTCAATCAGTGGAGCGTCGTCTGGGCTCTCCACCAGTCCTCTCAGCAGTCCAAGGGTAAGTGGTGCTGTTTCAAGATCTGTTGGTCCAATTCACTCACACATGTGTGATGCTTTTCGACATCTGTTGCCGCAGAGCTATGGCTCTTAGCTGGGATGTTTTGTTTTTCCTTGGCAGCTTGTAAATTTTCGTGAGTGGTGAGGGAAATGTTATTTACAAATGCAAGCAGAGAATTTCTCATACATATTCCCTGCACTATTAGCCGGGATCTCGCTGTGCCCCTGCCCTTTTTCAGTCTCATAATCACGTAGAATAATGTTGCTATGAGTAAACACTGCCGTATCCAGCTGAGGTCTGTGTACGGCATGGTTTCAGACCAAATATGAGGAGCCATTTCACAGCTACCTTCGATCAGGTCACAGTAGATCACCAAACCATGTTGGTTACCACCAGCTTGATTCTGTTTGCCTCAGAATAGCTTGTATTAGAAAGTCAGAGAAAATAAATTATACAAATTTGAGGGCTAGAAAATGTAAAAGGAAAGTAAGAAGCTTATTAAGATGAGAAAAGAACAGTCAAACCCCTATAAATAAGGTACATTCAAGTGCCCTTATTCAATATACAGTCAACTAAATACCGATACTTAACTAATACTGATATTCAGCTAGTGCAAAACATGCTTGATAGTACATCTGTTGCAAAGTTATTACAGTTTCTAGGTGCAATGACAGAGGCCTCCCTCTCCTTGCTAATTTCTTTAGGGATAAAAGTGAGTATTCCTACTGCCTGACAAGGTCAGCTTAGTCACTTCAAGACTGCAGTCCTTGCAAAAGTCTAGACCTCATCAAGAAGTCTGTAGGGCTATGACAATCCGTGTTACTTAATTGTCTGGCCCAGAGTCTTTGGAGGATTTCTGCATACTTTTCATGACTTCATAAAAAGATGCCATCCTCCATTGGAAATTGATGTATTCCATCTATTAGGGTATGGATACACCTATGGATCTGCTCTTAAATATATGAACATCAATATTCCAAGTATTTAAAATTGTAATTCCCCAGTAACATTGTGGGTCATTTTTATGCATAAAGACATGCTGTCAGGCATAAGTTTATAGGCTAGTAAAGCTTCCAACTCCTTGCTTGATTGAACTGTTTTCTGAAACATATTCTGGATTCCTTTCAATTGTTAACCCTGTTTTGCAACGGCATAAATATGTTTGTGGTCTCCTCTACATCTTTAACGTGCCAGGAACCACTGAAGATCCATTTCCTTGTTTCTGCATGGTGACTCCTGGACATCAGTGTAATGAAGCAGAGGTTTGAGAATTCTTGTGCCACTGCAAAATATACTGAAAAAGAGCATGGAAACAGTTTTGTGCACGAAATAAGCATCCACTGCAGAAAACCTAAATGTTGATCTCATTAATTGATCTCTTGGGATCAATTTCTGACGTCTCAGTAGGACTACATCAAAGAATAAGTTCCATAGTTGCTGTATCTTACCATTATTACTTAATAGGTAGTTGATTAAATAGTCTTCAAAGGGATTTAACAACCAGATGGCATTTTCCACAGGTCATAACTATATTAAGGGAGGTCAAATTTGAGGCTTAAAAGGAAATGTTGGAATAAAAATAATTTTTTTTCAATGTCCTTACCTATGCTTCTAATAACACCTTAAATTATTGAAAGAAAACATATGTTAAAAAGTAAATACACATTTCACTATATGTGCTGCTTAGGTTCAGCTCTACGAGGAATTGAATTCAACAGCAGCTAAGAGTTCTTAAATCTCACAAGATCTTGCTAATGGTGTTCCCCATTGCTCCAGCTGAAGTATAGACATAACCTTGTTCTTTATTTCATTATTAAAAATGTGGTAATTAAGGATGCCCCTTTAGATTATTTGTGGCTTAAGTGGCAATTGAATTTGACTTTATTTCTTTCAAATTTGTTTCTCAAACCGTCATACACAGAGGATACAAAAATTGCAAGGAAACACAATCAGCAGTCTTTGACTTTTATCCATTGGTGTAATTTGCGAATGGTTAATAGTCAGATGCTGAGAGTGACTTCTATAAATTAACTACTTTCCTCATCTTTTCCACTTCCTTTCTCATTGGTGATCAGAGTTTACCAACATGGTAGACTTTAGTTTAACTTTACAATCCTAATAATAGTACAAATGTTTTGATGTGGTGATTTTCTTTTCATTTTGGTGGCCTAACCCTAATTTCTTTAAAGTAATTACAAAGCTTTGATGCAAACAATTTTAGGAATTAAGTCTTATATACATTTCAGCATTTTTTAAATATGGCAACATTGTGCTAGTTCATCAAACCCAGAAAGTAAACTCACTGGTGAGTGTGCTTACCTGGGACTGAGATTTGAGGCATGGTTACATGTACATGGTATGTCTGGACAGTGCTTGGTTAGGTGTTAAGAACGGATAATAGTAATAATGATGATGATCAATACATTATAATGGGTAATACTTTCTAGAAATCGGAATCCAAAGCTAAAGATCTTGAGTAGTGACTTCTATTTTTACAATGCTGCCAATATGTATAATCCAAGGTGTTAACAGCAGTGTTTTGTAAGGACATTCGTTTTGGTTTAAATGGGATTTTTAGCTTGCTAATATCCCTTTAAAAGGCTTCTATCCTCCCAAGTCTGTGTATTGCTGTTTGCTGTTGACTTATGAATGGTTTCCCAAAATGCCTCTAACACTTGTAAATGTTCTTGTTTGGGGAAAAAAAATCATAATCCCATTTTGATAACTCAGCGATGGATTATGAACTTTGACAGTCTTTTTCTTTTTAAACTGTGTCTTACAAAACAATGGCTCGCTCCACCCCCTCCATAAATTTGGGACTTAATGGCAAATATTGCTGTGACTTTATGACAGAAATTCTGATTATGAAGCTGTCCTTCGATGCAATGAGGGATGTTGCAGGAGCGTAGAGTCTGACGGGAAGTATAATCTCTTCCCAGATAAACAATTTGCCAGGCCTCTCTGAAGTTTTTGCTGTAGCTGTTTACAAATCAAACACCAGCCTGAGGTCCTATTTTTCGTGTGGTGGTGTGTGCTCTGAAGCCTCCCAGTGAACGCTGAGTGGTTTAACCTTCCAGGCCAAGGGAGGAGAGTGGATGTGCACGTGGCATCACTCTCCCTTTTCCCCCTCTTTCTGCGATGGGTGGCTGCAACCAGGGTGTGCATTAGCCAGACTCGGGGGTAAAGAGGAAGGAAAGAGGTTTGACCGGTGTGTGCAGTAACCTGTGTGTATCGCCTGCCACTCCGCACGTATCACACACCTGTTTTGAGTTTCATCTCTCCGCTGGGTTTGCGTATGGGCACTTGGAGCTGAAAGAGGTGGTCCCATTCTTGGCACATCTCAATTTGTCTGTGGCTTGAGTGGTTCTTCTTCCCCTTCCTCACCTCCCTACAGCATCGTGCTTCTCACTGCAGGGCAATCAGAACAATCCCAGAGAGATGGCATTTCTCTCTTCTTTTTTCTTGGTTACTTCCTTTCATTTTGGTTTTTTTTACTTTTCCTTTTTTTTTTTTACTTTTCTTTCTGTTGTTTTCCTTTGCTGACATGTGGTTGGTTAATATAATGAAGGCTGTTATGACACTGTTGTTCTTGCTGCTGCCGCTGCTGCTGTTGTTGATTATGCTGTGTTCCCAGCTAACTGCATGTCTTTTTTTGTTTTTTGTTTGTTTGTTCGTTTTTGTTTCTTTGCAAAATCCCTCCCCCCCACTACCCCTTCACCTCCATCTCTTATGTCTCCCTGTGACATGGTGCATCTTTGTGACTTGGATGGATTTTATTCTGACTTTCCTTTCTCTGCTCGCCCGCTCTATGCGTATTTCACTGTTTTTGATGTGCATGGACACTCTGCGTCTGTCTCGTAGCCTATCAGAAAGTTCTTCATCCCCCCTCAGACCTCCGACCTCCCTTTCTCTCCCCGACCCCAAGTCTCCTTGGACCCTGATGCTTGTAGGAACGCCTCCAGGCCTGGACATGTACTCCAACCAAAGCCAGCACTTCAGCCCAATCCAAAGACGCAGACTTTGCCATCCAAGAGCAAATTGGCTGAAAAACCACTCCAGTCTACTAAATCCAACCCACTCCCTACCAGCAATACCAGCGTCCCCTCTCCACAGAACACTCCTGTGCAGAATGCTCAGGGCCGCTCGCCTGCTGCCGGCTTTAACCCACAGCTGGCTGTTCCTAAAGTGCAGACCAACCCTATGTCTCCTATTAGATTGCTCCCTTCTAGTACTGACCCAAGCACCAAATCTATCCCCATCATACAGGTCACCCCTCACCCCTCTCCAAGGGGAAGTCCCCTCCCTACCCCCAAGGGGACACCTGTCCATACGCCAAAGGAGAGCCCAGCAGGCACACCCAACCCAACACCACCGTCCAGCCCCAGCATTGGAGGAATGCCATGGAGGACACGGCTCAACTCAATCAAGAATAGTTTCCTGGGGTCTCCTCGCTTCCATCGCCGGAAATTGCAAGGTGAGTACTCGCCTAAATGTACAGGGTGATTCTGATTCGGGCAGACATTCAGCAGCAAGTTGATACTTCTCTGTGACTCTGCAAATTTCACGTACTGAGGACTTAATATCGGTACTGAAAATGGGAGCGATAGCATCAGCCAGCCCTAAACCAAGGCATATGTGAGCAGGCTCAGTCATGCCTTTGCACCTGCTCCAACAGCGTCTCCTGAGCCCTCTTCATGCTCTGGCCATACTGCTCTTACTATCCTTGTTGTTGCTCTTAGAACACAAGAAAATTTTATCTTCAGCTTCTCCACTTGTTTTGTCAGCGAACCTAGAGCTCTGCTATTTCTGCTATGGCCGTACTCCACTGCCTCTCCATAGCCACAGGCTGAGCCTTCTGCTGAAAAAAGATAGCCAGTGGCAATGGGCTGAAATTGTCCTCCTGAAGCACAGCTTGTTGGATCTTGGTTAATGCTTTTTTTTACCTCCTTTGGTAATTGGTGTAAAAATCTCCTTAATACAATCAGTGGTTTCAAATCTGCTGGCCTATTTCAGTTTTCAGTCTCTAGAGCATTCAGATGTGCAAAATTTTCTTCTTCAAGCTCCAGGTGGTTTTTTGCATTCAGGCAAAGGGCACCCAAAGTCACATGCATTATCCTCAGATGTTGTCAGCAGCTATCCCAACAGCGATACCCAGTTTTACAGGGTACTGGAATGCGATCCCATGGGAAAGGAGGATTACAGCCATGGAAGAGTTAGATTTTGAACTGTGATGGTCAGGGACATTGTCTCTGAGCTGGTCAGAGAGCTGCGGATAATTGCAGCAGTGACTGAGCTGCATCCATCTGGGCTTTGAAGCAATTGTAAAGCAATAAAATTGGCATGGTGTTTGGGTCTGAACCAGAAACCATTGAAGCCAGTGCAAGGTTACGTAGTGATTTAAGGAAGGGTAGAGTGAGCCTTGAAATGCGATGCTTGATTAGATACAGCGATCTAGAGACATACGACCAATGTTCAAACGTCAGAACAAGCCTGCAGAGGCAGTGGGCAAATGCAAGAGGCTGTAATGCCACAACTGCTTCATGGGTATACAAATAGAAAATCGAAGATGTACTGAAACATCAATTTCTTTTCTTCCTCCCTCTCTTTGGCTGTGTGTGCACGGGCAGTACCTACACCAGAGGAGATGTCTAATTTAACCCCGGAATCATCCCCAGAGTAAGTAATTTGCCAGTACACTACTTTTTTTCCACCATATAACAATGTCATTTCCTTGCCTGAATGTTACAGAGTGTCATTTTCGGCGAGGCGCACCGCGGTGCTAGCACAAAGTTCGGCGGCTCCGTGCTAGACCGAGGCGGCAGGCGGGTTCCCGGCGTCAGGGAAACCCGAGGCAGAGCAGAGAGGCCCGCCAGGAGCCGGCAGCTCTCGCGAGCGAGGCTGATGCGGCGCTGACGAGGCTTTGGCATTGCCAGAGCAACCGCGGGAGATTTAGAGGNGGCCCGCCAGGAGCCGGCAGCTCTCGCGAGCGAGGCTGATGCGGCGCTGACGAGGCTTTGGCATTGCCAGAGCAACCGCGGGAGATTTAGAGGGCCCCAGGGAGCGCTAGCAACCAGGAGCGCGGCAACCAGGGCGTGGCGCGTCACTCAGGGCGTGGCGCAGCAGTTTGCGCGGGAGTTCGCGCAGGGAGGGCGCA
>VZSC01016063.1:394993-422647 GCA_013398225.1 Steatornis caripensis | reverse complement strand
CAGAAGCAAGCATCAACCTTGGTGTCCATAGGGATGACTATAAGCAAGAGCCNCCACTTCTCTGCTCTTTCAGTTCTGGTGCACAAGAAAGTTAGCAGAAGCAAGCATCAACCTTGGTGTCCATAGGGATGACTATAAGCAAGAGCCTACTGCATACCATTGCTACTGATGTTCCAGCACTAACTATAAACACCGAGCCTTATCACTGCTAGAAGCAGCTCCTGTCTGGAAAATGTGCAGTTAATTTCAGAGAGTGCAGCTTCTCAGAAGAGACTTAACTAAAAAGCAATGTTACCAAAAGAAAATTGGTTCTGTCCTGGCCCAAACCAGGACAGTACTCGATATGAGAAACAGGAGAGTAGAAATGTAATTGAATATTTTCACACAAATTCTAAGATCAAGTTTGCATAAGCACCACAGACCTCCATTCTTGGTTCTTTGGTTTAGAAGCTTTTACTCTTTTAACAGTTTTTATGTAGAAGCATGCAGCAGAAAATAGTGAGAAAATTTTGATTTTTCTCTGTCCACAATGAAATTAACAACTGAGTTAAGTACCTCACTTCTGGTGTGATGGAAAGTGATGCTGCTTGTTGAAGTCTGTGCATTCAAGGAAAAACATAAATACAGCCTCCAGAAGAGTACGTATCAACATGTCTCAATCAGTATCACAAACACTCTGATAATTACTGGAAGTATGAAACAATGGAAATTATACAAATAAAAACGTAGAGACATTTAAAATTAGGAAACTCTGTGGGTGTTGAGCTATGCTGTATTGTCAGGAAGTTCCAGCATACGCATATACAAATTTAAGCTTTTACTTTGCAAATACTGACCCAGGTAGTCAGCCCTCCTGTTTGTATTCTGAGCACCTGTGAAAGGTGGTTTTGCATGACATTTATTCTCTCTGACTCAGCTCTCAGGTCACTCAATTCCCTGTTTCCCTTGTGGTCCATCTGAGAAAGTAAAGCACGGGGCCCTTCCAAGTTGTGTCCAGTTGCAATGATCACTGTGAATCTGTTATTGACAGCTGGAAAATACTGTGGTACTGAAGGACATGAGCTTCCAGCCATATACTTTTCACATCCAGATTGCCAAGTGACCTCTTACATTCCCCTACATTGAGAGAAAAGCCATAACAAAAATTATGCCAACTTTATATTAAGTAAGGATTCCTCTTAACATATGAAATCTCAAAACAGATGCTTCTTAAGCATTCAGGATGGTCTTTGCTTCTCCTAGTGGTGCAGTACCTGAAGTCTGATCCATAAAATATGTCAGCAGCAGCAGTTTTGTTTTCCATTGGCAATATGCCACCATTATTTTGGAACTGTGAAGATAAACATGAGCAGGTATAAATTGCAAATAAAATGTTAATTTGGGCCTCCAGTCTTTCCTTTCTTTCTGTCTCTGTTCTCCTCCTCGTTTCTCACTTATTTTTGGTTAGAAATCAAAAGAAGGGATCAGAAAGCTAAAAGCTTTTCTCCCAGCGGTATGTGTATATACTTGTGCGTGCTATGAAAGCCTGTGCTGATTGCAGCAGCAGGAGCCAGCTTCAGGGAACAAAAGCTGTTTTCTCTCCCTGCCATTTCCTGTTCAGAAATTAATCTTGCATGCATGCGTGTGCATGCATACACACACACATGCGCACCTTGCAACATAATGGGGGCTGGAATTCACTTTATCAATGTGTTCCCCATAGCTCGATGTGAGAGCTAGTTTCAGTTCTAATATAGAATCTTTTTTGCGCCTGCAACTTTTATTTTTAATACTCTGTTGGTTTCGTGTTTCAGTAAATCTAAAAAACATTTTTTTTACATAAAACATCCTTTATTTTAGTACAGCAAATCATTGGTCCTTCCCAGAGAGAAGGAGCTGCATATGTTCTTTCTTTTTTAATAAAAGGTACATGAGATGGAATTTTCTGTTTGACAGCCCAGAATGAGAAAGTTGAGATAGAAGTGCCAGAAGTCAGCTCATCAGTTATCAGGGGAAAATTGGCAAAGAACATCAAAACGAGACTTTAGAAATGTGAATTGTATCACTTGTGGCAGTGTCCAAATCAAGTGACGACGTCAAAAATCCGATCTTGAAAGGATGTGTATAAAAAACTGCAGACATGCCAATTATGCCATGAAACTACAGCCACGCTGACGTTCTTAACCATTCTTAACAGCTTTTACACCTGCGCTTCTTAAGTTAATGTAACAGTGGAAAATGTTATGTTAGTAAAAGACATCAATATTTACGGACGTTAAGGTAGGTAACTGAATGTCCATATCATAGGTGTGCAAATTCAACATGCTTTTTCATTTGAAGGCTTTTTCCATACTGAGGGTGGAAGCATACATTTTCAACCTGTATTTCAGAAGAGTACCAATGAATTTAGAAACTTTTTCTTTATAGGTACAGGATTGATTAAAATACAAGTGTGATAGACAGGATTTGAGAAAAATAGCCAGTAGTAACTGAACTGTCATCCAAATTCTGGCCAGGTTAATAATATATTAGTTTAGTTTTTGCTTCTCAATACTGACATGTGCAAACCTTTTATGGAAATCTTAGTCAGTGTTTCTACTTCCACAAAGACATCTGAGAGATATTTCTTAAATCCCTGAACTGTAATAGCTAGCACTTCTTACAAATTTCATTCATGGCTGAAATTCCCGGTATGGAGGAAGAGGTGAGAAGGAAAAAAAAAGTAGCAAATACACCAAAAGATTCTTCTTGCTTTAAATGACAGAAGAGAAGGTGTGGTAATACTACAGTATCCAAGGTGCTGCTGCTTTCAGCCTTTCATGGGGTATTACTGGTGTTTGAAATCCATCCACAAAGTGATTTTTACTGTGTGAAATGCAGTCCTGTCATACAGCTTCTTTCCTTTTTCTAACACAAGAAAAATGGTAACAGAATGTAAAATAAAGAAAACCCTAATATTAGTGTTGGGAAATGAAGCTTTGCAATAAGGCTATGTAGGAATTAATTTGTTAGTTTCCAGTTGTTTTTTGGATGATGCTGTCAGCTGCTCTTCAGTCAAATCAACATTACAACCCAATGTCAAATATCTTTCCTGTAAACAGCTGTTGGAAACAGCATTTCTTCTTGAGGCTCAGTTGTCTTCTAAGAAAATTGGCTTTGTCAGATTCTGCAGTGTATGAAGCCAACTAAGTGATGATTTCTTGGCAGAAGCATTTAAATGAATTGTAAAACGAATGTTTAGGAAGTTTTTTGTTTATTTTCTAGCATGCTAACATATGCCTGTCTGTGACCAGTCTTCCATCTGATAAGAATTTGAATGCATGAATGAGAAAAGTTTAAAGAACAGCATGCTGAGTTTCTGCACTTTCAAAAACACATCACATGCTGTGAGTATCAATCACATTTATTCATGTACTTAAGAATGTTCCTTGACTGGAATCTAATTAATACGTTGGGTGATAACTGGGAAATTTTGAAATTACCTGTGAACAGCAGTGTGAAACTTTAGGAATAAAGATGCAGTAAGAGAAAATAAAACATAATACCATGTGGTACTAGAATTCTGAGAGTATGGACATAACTGGAGAGTTACCATATTGGAAGTGGGATGAAGATATGTTTGGAATTCCTGGAGTTGTGATCCATTCTAAATTTTGCAGCATCCAAGATTTCTTTTCCTTGTATTTTAAGACACAATAGTAAAAATGTTAATAGCCCACTACAATTAGAACTAGCAGAAAAAAAGTATTATTTTCTCTGTGTTTGGGAACATACAGATGTCTCTGAGCGAAATACTTCCTCAAGAGAGATGGAGCAATTTCTTTTTTGTAATTATCTTTTCTATGAAAGTACACTGTTCAGGCCAGTAATACTCAGGCCAGTGAAATAATGGGAACTCATCTCTGTAAGCAGAAAGTCATTGGACATCAGTCTCAAAAGTGTATATGTACAAAGCTGTGATTCAACATCAAACATTGTAGAAGTCTTCCAGCAGTGCCAAAGCTGGGGTTACTTGCTTTTCTGATGCAGAAGATAGGCAATGTTCTGGTAATGACAAGGGTGAAGGTTATTTTTAAGAATTTATTTGTTGTCAAGGCTATCTATACTAGGTAAAACCTTGTCCTGTCTGTAGACACAGAGATCTGCCTAGGACTTAGATGTGGCTAGGATTTCATCTACTGTACTTACAGGCTGCAGTTTCAATGTCATGTAAGCATGTAGTGACATCTGTTCCTAAGGCTGCTTACTGGTTTCTGTTTTGTTAATAAACAGTACAATGGCCCTTATTTACTTTTAAACTCTGTATTATCAGACTGAATTTTACAATATATTTAATATTATTACAAATATATATAGTATAATGTACATAGTGATTATAATTAACATGCTTAAAATTAAGTATGAGCTTTGGCACTTTGCTAGCTTCTGGTGTATTTCAAAATGCAGTTTAAAAACTTGAAAATATGTATGTGTCAGGAAGAGGAAGAATGTATTTTAAGTATTGTCTTCTTACCCGTTTAAAAAATCCCTCGTTTCCAAAGATGAACTGCTGATAGGATTTGAATCTAACATAATTTGTTTTGCCTACTTCTTTGTTTATGCATGACCTTGATTTGTGTTTGGAAGCCTTATTTTAGTCCATTATGTTTAATTGGTTTGTGTTGGATTTTCAAATCCTTTTGGGTACAAAGTTGCATGTATTCCATTAACTAGTATGAAGAATAACAGGAAATGCTTCTTATCCAGCACGTCATCTCTAGCTCAAACAGTCAGTGAAGATAATTGATATTATTGGAAACATGCAATAATTTCACTTAAATAAAACATTGATAATCAGGAAGGTGGCTCTAAAAATGAGTTTGTAATGAGCATGCTTGACTCTATACTGAAGAGCTTTTCCAGGTTTATATTTTTCTACTGTCATTTGGGTTCAGAAATGTCCAGCTCAAAACCTTTTTGTGGCATATCTGGAATGCAGTTTTGCCATCCAGATGGTGGAAGAATGAAACCAAATTAGGATTCAACTGTTGATGGTACATTTAATGAAAGAGAAGGGTCAGGGCTGGGATGCAGATCAAAAAGGGAGTCCTGGAGAGTCAAGCTGTTCCTCAAGATAAAGGAAGACTCAAAAGTGATATTTATGGCTACTGGGAGGGATCATTTTCATTCCTATCTTTCCCCTAGTGGTAGTTGCTGATTTATCTCTCAGTGGTGACAGCAGTAGTAAATATTTTTTTAGGGCTTTGATAGAGGTTAAGTAGTCAACTGTGACAATTTTACTGCGTATGCTGAACGTGTCAGCTCTAAACGTTTTTATGACTAGCATAAGCCCTGCATCTAGGTCTAGCATCTTATTTGGTTGTTTTAGATTTGTTAGTATACATGTTTTGAACGACTTTTACCTCATTTTTAACCGAACCATTTGTTGCAGATTGTGCAGTGTATATATGGGCACATACATGCAAAATGTGTCTAATTTGGGAAGTGCTGTTATGTGTTCAGCTAGCCTTTTTGAGATTATAGCACTCAGAGGGATTATTTTGTTCTGATGCTTCCTTTAAAGAAAAAGTAACATATGCAGGGCCAAAAAATATCTATGTAATGATGTACCTAATAGCAAAAAAAATATGTATTTGTGAAAGTACTTCTATTGTCATCCAATCCTCTGCTACTCATGACCTATTCAAACATGTCTCTCTTTGATGTTATCGACACCCGCTGTCCAATTCCCAGGCTTCTTCTTTGTGCCTCCTGTCAAAGTGCACTAGTAATATACAGGTCAGATCCATTAATATGTATTTGTTTTCAGAAATAACTTAATTTGGGGCCGTGGTAGAATTAGGCTTAAAGTTTAATGTTTGGATTGAAAATTCTTTGGCATGTCCAAATTTTAAAAACCAGACCCTTCTTTTGCCTTTTTTTTTCTAAATTTTTATGAACCATTTTTCAGACATGCTATATCATCTCATTGGTCAGGATATATTTAAAATAAAAATTGTTTTAGACAGTCTCAATATTTGAAATATTCAGAATGAGTACAGCTTTCCATGGAAATGTGATTATTACATATCTTACTGACAAGGACCAAAGTATTTACCTTCTGCATAATTAAATTTCTAATTTTTTTTTCCTTGGGGAAGTTCTGACTGTCTTGCAGAGTAACAGGGAAAATAACATCACAGTAAATTATATGACTTCCTTGAAGACAAGAAAATGTATTGTAACTATCATATTTTTTTTACCGATCCTTGTACAGAGTCATGAGAGAAAATTCTTCTAGAATAGGAGAAACCTACTTTATTTTATGTTGGTGGATACTACTTGCTCCTCCCAGAATGTAACTCATACTAGTGACTAGCTTATCTGTTGATATCAAACTTTATGTTACATACCAATTGCAGTTGATTTACCTGACATATTCTGTTTTTAACGGGTCCACATTTTTTTGTTCGTTGTAGATTTCTTCTCCCGTTTTTTTTGTTAATTGCATATTTAGTCTAGAGTAAAAGTTGGGCTGCATATTTTCCCTACCCCTTCCTTTCTAACATCAATGATAAAACAATACTGTTTAGGATATATTTTTTCTGGATCACTATGAAAACTTAGGCCCTTACCAATTGTGGAAAGCTGCTAAAGCTGCTGAAAACCCCCCAAATCCTTAGGCAAATCTACCAGGGAAAAACCCCATGTACTATATAAAATTTTATAAAGGTTTCCCTTTCTCCTAGTAGTACTTATTCCTCCTGTCTGTGATGTATCGCTCTTCATAATGCCTAGATGTAATTTTTTTCACTTCATAAACAATATCACAGTTTGTATTTTACTTTTCTTTCTACCAAGAAAATACCTTGCTTGCTTGTCATGTTACTTGTGTTGATTTTAAGTGTGTTTTTGCAGTACATAGAGTAAAACCAAGTTAACCTGAATCAGTCTGAGGCTCAGGCCTTCAGGGAGAGACAAACTCAGAAATGGCATTTTGAAATTCTGAGAGAAATACTTCGCTCAGAAGGAAGAATGCAGCAAACCAAACTCGTCCTATGACTTAACTAAAGTAAATGAAGTTCAGCTACAAAAGAATTTGAATCTACCTGTCACAAAGGTCACAAGACTCTCCTCTGCTCCCTACTGAGTTCAGAAATGTTCATGTGTCATGAGAACAATGAAATATCAAAGAAAATAAGCTTTTAATTTAACCCATATCAATATTAGAGATTTAAGGTAAAGCAATAACTACAGTACCCTCTCCATCATGTTTTTCAAGTTATTATCTGTTCATAAAATGTCTAGAGGGAAGTTAACTTCCATCAAAAAGATTAATTTCTTAAACATTTATGTTTTTGGAGTATTCTTTGGAGAGAAATATTCTCGCCCTGTGCTTTTGAAGATGATGCTGTGTTCTGTAGTGGCATTCCAGCATCCTGACCTGTGCTTGAATCTTGTGTTACCATGTAATAGCAGAGGTCCTGATTTTCTGCTCACAATTTTGTATACGGTCCAGTTCCCTTCCAGCCAGCACTTGCATGCAGGCCTCATTTCATCCCTCTACGTGTAGACCAGGAGCACCTGGAAATGCTCCCATGTCCTGCACCTTTGGTGTAGCCTACTATACAAGAAAATCTAATGCTTTGTGTTATTCCTAGACCCATCCAATATGTGCTTGGTATTTCATTTTTTGTTACCATTGCTCTGTATTTTATTATTCATTATTTTGAAAGTACTATCCTTTTGCACACTGCTAAGCAAATGAATAATATTGTGTTATTAAATTGGCTGCAGAAGTGGTTTGTACTTTAAAACACTCCAGTCCTTGCATTTAATTTCTATAAACAAAGGAGCATATGCCTTGCAAAGAGACACTTTACAGCCTAGTGTCTCTGTATCGTGTCGCGTTTTAGATGACTGGTTGACCTTTAAAAAGGGTGATCTTAATAAAGCTGGAGAAGGGAAGAGGTATGTCAGGCAATGCAGGAGTACTCATAAAAGGATTCATGTGCAGCTAGTAGAGAAACTATATATTAACCAGTTGTAAGGAATGTTTTTTTCCTCCCGTTGATTCCTTTCTCACCATTTACATTTCAGTCCTGCAAGTTATTTGAAAAGCTGTTGTAAAAACAAAGTTTAATCCCAGAAGATCTTGTGTAGGCCTCGTTTTGTGCTTCCAGTTCTGACGGTGTAGTAAAATCGGCTGGAGTCCGGCTTGGATTCAAGAGGGAATGAAAGCCACCTGAAGAAAGGCACGTGTCTTTAGAGAGGAAGTGAACTACAGACCTGATTATGCATCCAATTCCTTATATAGTGAAGCAAAACCAGTGCACATTAGAGAAGAAATCAAACTAGGTAAATGTTTGTTGGATTTAATATTTGTAAGACTTGTAAATAAAACTCGCCACTCTCCTAGTTTCCGTGTCTGTGAGACATTCAACAGAATTTTCACTCAGAAAATTGGTTTTGGTAAAAATGTAAGTGCTACTATTTTTACTGCGGTTTCTCTGAAATTTTTTTCCAGATATTGAAAATAGTCAAAGTCATTCAGGTTTTGGAGAGTTTAATATCCTAGTGGGATTTATACTAAGATAGTATTTGCTTAGCACTGAAAGAAGGATGTAGATTTTTGTAGGCAATCAAATTATTAGAGTTCCTTTCACTCCTTAAAGCATTGCTGCCATGATACTAAAAGTAAAACTGTTAGGGAGCTGCCATATGAAAACATTATTTGTGCCTATGTAATATTTCTGTGAAACTGTGAGGTTTTAAGTATATAAGCTGTTCCTTTGTCTGCATGTGTGGTGTTCCTGACCCTTACATGAAGCCAGACATACAACCTATTTTCCACTTCTGCTTCTGCAGGGTTCTTCAGGGTTCCAAGCTTTGCAGAACAAACCAGAGAATTGTAACAAGAGAGAAATTAGTTCTACAAAAACAACAAATTCTACCAGTTTTCTAAAGATTTCCCACAAGCTACCATGCCAGCTAGTGTCTACCACATTTTAGGATGCTGTTTGGCATGATCAGCTGTGGCACAGTTTGTTGTTGTTTCTAATGACAGTGGCAGTCTAAGTCACTAAGTGATGGCAGGCAGCACTACCAAAGGCAGGAAGATACACTAACAAGCAGTTAAAAAAAGCTTAAAACAAATTTCTGCTTTTTAAGCATTCTTGCTTTGGATGGGAAATGGTCATCTTAATTTACCTTTTCGTGAAGATATTTCTCTGGAAAAAGCAAACTTCATGGCCAGAAAGATGAAAAGATTTGCATGTTTTTCATATTGCATAAATGAAAGTATAAACCCAGACCAAATTGAGGTTTTTGAGAGGCATCCTGAGATATTTCTTAAAAGCATCCCATATCCCTCAGATAATAAATTCATCTTATCAAAATAGTGCAAAGGGGAGCACTTAAATATTCCAGTTCAGTAAGTAATTTACATTTTGGCAGTTCCATTTCTGCTTCCCAGTATGTCTGGGCTCCATACCTGTTGTTAACCATTATGATTTCATGTCTGTCATTGCTAGCTGTGTGCCTTTTCTCTTTCTGTGCTGTATATCCTTCTATACATTTCTGTTGTTCATCCGAGCTTTGTGTTTTCACTTGAGTGAAATATGCAAATAATAGTTCCACAGAAGCTTAAAATGAAGTTGCTGTCTATAACCAGGATTCTGTCTTACTGTCTGATGACAAATATTTTTCTAGTTCTTTCCTTTTTATCTAACAAACTGGATATTTGTTGACAGCAGCTTCCTCAAGAACTGATAAACTCATAATCTTTTTTTCTATTAATACAGTGGGCGACATTTTGTTACAAGAGGGTATGAATGATCTAAGGATTTTTTTTAAAATCTTTTAAAAGAAGTAAATGATTTTTATTGCCTTTTTATCAGAAGACTTTATAAAGTGAAATGTTATGAGGAAGACAAAGAGTGAAATCTGCGTGTGTGTCGGATGAATAACATGCCAAAAAGTAGCCCTTATTACTTGGTGGACTTTTAACTTACAACCATGAGAAGACAGTATGTGATCTAGAGTCCTATAGGCAAGGATTTTCCAGATCTTACTTTTACAAGAGGAGAACATCTCTCTCATAATTTAGGAAGCCAACAGAAGAGATAGCAGTTTCACAATATGGGCCGCTGCAGTGGCAAAGAGATCTAAAATTTCACATCCAAGTGGTGCTAAGAAGTCAGCTATGCTATTGTGGGCTTTCAACCCTCACGTCTTGTAGTAATGCCACAGGTTTGGGAAATTAATTGAGCATTAGATCATAATACAAACCAAAAGTATGAGAATAGAATTTAGGAAGAAAAAAGAATCAGTATTCTTCCAGGCTTTATCTATTATGACATCAGAAGAAAGCAGCATATGGAGTAAACAGTACAAATTTTCAAAGTATTATCTTACTTTCTCTTGTGGGGACAGGGGTATTGCTTTAGTGCATCAGTCAAAGACCTGTCTGGGCTACTACCTCATCTCCAACTGCAGACCAAGCAAGGAACATCAGCTATAAAATTCCTACAACAGGAGGATTTCAGAGGCCTGCCCACACTGCTTGAGATCACTGTAATAATGGAAGTGAGAGTTGTGAAAAACTAATTTCAGAAAAAAGCCCAGCATCTGATCTTGTAGCACTAGATGACAGTCACTAGGCTAATGGTAATGACTTCTTCCCCCTTCTGATGACAGTGTTTTCTTTGCATAAAAATTGTATCTCGTTCTTTAGGAACAAATTGTTTTAATTTGAACCACATAATTTTTCAGACTGAGTGACATTGAAGTGTTGGCCAAGCTCATGTGAGATATGTGTGTTTGACACTTATAAGTCAAATTGTTGCAGTGTGTATTTTTTGTGTGTACTGTATAAATTTCTTGTCACATTCAGGTTCTGTGACATCACACCATTGCCTTTTTTCTCCCCACTGTTTATTCCTGAATAGTAACAAGAAGGCATGGTGCAAACTGTGGCTGAACACTCTTTAAAGGAAGGGAATAAGTTTAGTTCTCAAACCCTTTAGTTAGGAACAGTTTATTACTTCCTCAAAAAGTCACTATTTTGGTATTAACAAATTTCATAAGAATGGCTAAAGCTGCTAGTGTGCCTTTTTGAAAAAGGTGGTAAAAATTGGTAAAAGCAGTGGTAAGCCAAATTCAGCATACAGTTTTGTGACTAGTTGAAAAATATTAGTTTATTAAAATGGAAAGCTTTTCCTGAAAAAGGTTGGTTATGATTAGTCTACTGATGATCTTTAGAAGAAAAGCCCAAGCAAATAGATGGGCATTACAGATTCTGCCTTTTACCAAGGCTTTTATTTCAAAAAAGAGTTCTGCCTTTCTTGACCTGAGGAATGCTGTGCAATGATAGACACAATTATTTCCATGTCTTGCATGATGAGCAAGTGTGTCCAATTCATACAGAATATTTGAAAGATTTATATTCTCCATCTGCTCTTTGGCTGAACTAAATGTCCTTATTTAAGTCTACAGATCCATTAATGAACTAAGCATGAGATATTTTGGAGGCTGCCTTTTTATCTATGCCCTTTAGAGTTAAAAGTGGATATTCTTGCTTACAGAGCTGTTACTTAGTATGATACCGAGAAGACAGATCTGTGATACTTTCTTTTGTAATAGTTAAGACAGTTCTAATCTAATACACTGCTATTAAGAAAAATGCAAATGTCTTTTTTTTCCTTAATTTTTCAGTGTAGAAGTCTCTATCATTGTTCAAAACTTCTCCAAATTAGCAAGGAAAAGAAAAAGGAATGAAGACAGATAAACTGGAGATTATAGAAGAGGAAATACAGGATAGCGTTAGCTGCCACCTGCTATCTATGTTTGTTTGTGAAGCTTAGCTATCTGGGAGTGAATGGCCTATGACAACGAGATTGTTAGATCTGTCTTCCAGACCTGTGAACTTCTCGTCTGCATTACATGTTGGAGAAATCCCAAGCTCCATCTGGAACTATTAGCCTTCAGGATCCTGTCAATAAAATGGATTCCCTGCAAGCCAAGTGAAATTGACTCTAAGCTGGAGACTTAATGCTCTGAAGCGACTTAATGCTCAATTCGTCTTGAGTCCTAGGCCCAGTTTGGTGAGAAAAGCTTAACGTTGAACACCAGTAAAGCATTTTTTGACCACAAAAATGATGTTCAGAAACTTAGAAGAGAAATGCAGGGAGAAGACTTTTTGGGATCTTTTGTTTTGTTTTTTCTCCAGTTCACCACCTGGGCTAATAACTGCGAACATAAGACTGACTCTGCAACAGCTGCTACTGATGCACACCACTAACTTGTCTCTAATTAGAATAAAAGACTTTCTCAGCAGCAGCAAATCCGTAATAACTTAAAAAATAATAATGAGTGCACAGAATGAACAAATTTCCTGCTGTTTGCTCTTACTGTGGCTTTTTCTTTTTTTAAGGTTCTTTATACACCATCTGAATTCTTCCACTGTTTAAAGTAATGTTTAAAAAAAAAATTCTGCCGGTCATTCATAGCAACAGCTGTTACCCAGATGTTTTCTATTGAGGATGTGTCTCTACCTCACTATGCTTCTAGAAATCTAGGCAATTTAATTTTATGCAATCCATCTGTAATAAAACCTCAGTTACAATGTTTTTTATTTTAAAGCTGTTTTGATACTTAAGAGAAAGTCAGTTACTACATTTGAATTGGCAACTTACTGGTGACAGAAAAACAAGCAGCACACTAGCCATTTGTCTATCATAATGGAGCTGTTACATGTCTTGGCTGAACTAACCCTCAGAACAATTTCCTTAGATCCTCCTAGTCACAACTTAACTAGCAAAAAATGCTAATGCCTGGGTTTAAGACAACATTTGGCATCCTCTCTCTCTTGTATGTATTCCTGCTGAGGAGCATCATTTTAGTTTCTCCAGGGTAGCCAGAATTAACAGAATTAACAACAAGTTAATCTTGCAAAGGATACAGGAGTTGAACATGAGTTGTGCTAATGAGGCATTCCAGGGCATGGACTGTGTCCCACTTTGTGACTGTGTCATATGCATATCATATGTACTTAAAGACCGTAAATAAGGAGCTGACCATGAAGAACTGTCACTAATGTGAAGGAAGGAAAATAACTCTTCCAGTACGTAGAAGATGTTAATGGTTCATTTGCTTTTTAAATTTTTGAAGTAGATGCAGATCACAAAAATTGTACAAAGAATTAGGTAGCTGTGAGAGGATTTTTTGTGCATGATGAACAGGTGGTTTCTGTTATCTTGTAGGCCATTTTTACTTCTCTTCTGGACCTTCTGGTCAATGGCTACTCACTCATCCTTTATCATTTATTTGCATCTTTTTCGTTGAACATGCAGCCACTGATGATTCCACTACATTTCCTTTAAATTCTCTCCTCCCTGGGATCTAGCTCTTTGTAAGAAAAAACACAGCACCATTGATTTAATGCCATTCACTTTCCTTGACTTGTCAAGGGCTCAAGCAAAATTTTGAGGCACCTATGGTTTTGATGACAAGGGCGATTGTTAAAATGACTGTAGTTGTTCAATTTCGTGATTGATGATGACTAACTTCATTAAAAACTTGCAAGTAAGCCAGATATTTCTTAGCTCTACTTTTAGTGATTAACCTTATGTAGACTATTTTTAGTTTTTTAGTATGCTAAATGAAGCATGGAGTATACACAATTGAATATGTAAATGAAGCATTCTGCCTGTTCCAAAAAAACATAGTCACTAGTAAATAGGTAAAACTAATTAATTAGCTATTAGCAATACATTCAGAAGCCCAGCAGAAAGTAATGCTTCCTTACATAGCTGAAATTCCCCTCTCCCGATTTCCTTGTAGTTTGATCTGTTGGCCCCAGAAGACTTGTTTGTTACAGTATTTCCGACATCCATGACAACTAGATTTCAATTGCCTTCAGGGTATATTATTTGAAATGTAAATTGGGTGCAAGAACACTCCTGCTTCCTGTGCCCAACCTAAGCAGCTGATCAGTGTTTTGTGGAGTCCTAGAAAGTAGCTTCTCTTGCCATGTGAGAAGAAAATGGATTTTCTGTGCAAACAGTAATTTGTGTTGGAGTAACTTGTGTTGCTCCTCTAAACATATCCCACACTCCTGGCCTTTTTCTAACTCCTTGCATGGTGATGTTTACAGAGACTGAATTCTGCATGGGCTATGTAGATCTTAGTGCAAAACAATGGGAGAAATACCTCTGTTCCTGCAGTTGAAGAAGAGTAAGTTTTTGTGACTGGACAAACTTGAATGTGATAATAAGGAAAAGAAAACAGGTTCTAAAGAGCTTTTCTGCAATTGGAGGAGGAAAAAAAAGGATGAAAAAGGAGAATAAACTCCATGTTCTAAAGACAAGCAAATGTTCGTATTCTCTTTTCTGTATCTGTCTACTTATTTAATCATGTTTGTTGTTTTACAGTTTTATTGGAACACAGAAAAAAGTGTGCTGCCTTCTCCTTCAATTAACCAACTAACAAGCCAACTATTTTTACATTTCTTTGTTCCTTTTGTTCTATGATAAGAGGAATCTGTTTGGGAAAACAGAGGAAGAAGACAATACAGTCAGATTAGATGTTTTTACAAATTTTCATATTCTATTTTATAGTATCTGGTTGCTGCTGACACTGAGAAACCTGCTGCCTGAGTACATGTTCAAGTACTTTTGTCATCATTGCAACAGAGGAATCAGTTCTTAGTATCCCAGACGTATTGCTAAAATTGCAATAATACCAGCTTTCAAGATTTCAAGATTTTCCTTTTATTTTTTTGTTTACAAATCAAAATTGATTTGGAAAGTAAATGTTCCCTAATCTCATGGTTCTTTTAGACATAATGATTATAAAGAAATTCATGAAGTTGTCATAGAAGTTAATGGTGGAATTCTTACTGAATTCATTCAGGCCTTGACTCTGTCATGTATTCAGAAAGTCACCAAGGATAAACCTTTGGGAAAGTGTGATGCTGTCATTTATTAGAAGCCCAGAAAAAATAATCATAGGCCCTAGTCCTGTAATTTACTGTGTATAGACTGAAGGTTACACCCATGCAGAGCCTCAGTGAAGTTAATGGTGTTTCATGCTGGCACAACAATCTACCCATCTGCTATAATTGCAGGATTGAGACAATTACTTGTAAATTACAACATTGATGGGCCAAACCGAAATGCTAATCCTACCTGGGGGAACTCACTCTCGTCTTTACCCAGAGAGCTATGCTAGAGATGCTTGTCCAACATATAGATGGTAGTAATGTTTTAGAGGTAAGTGGCTATATTCTTGGAAGTATTCTCACTGCATTGTGTGACTACCCTGGGACATCCTAATATTTCAGACTTACTGTAGTTATTTAACCTAATCAATGCATGTAAGATATAATTGTTCTCTCTCCTGTAGGAGGTAACACAGGAAATAAATGGCATAATTCTGCATGTCTCTGTTCTGTAGTGACACCCTGTCATTTCTTGTACTCTGCCAGAGATTATGAATAGACAATATATGTAGGCTGAACATAGTTGCTTGGTAACCATCTTTTTTACTTTCTTAAATGTAATTGCTTCTCTTCAGAAAACCACCAATTAGTTTAATTTCTTTTGATGTCGAAGCAATAAACTTGCCTTTAACTCCTCTGAGTATCTCAATAAATAGAGGGGAGGCTATTTGAAATTTCTAACTATTAATTTTTCGTGGACTTTTAAATGCAAGTTACCTAATAAATGTTAGTGTGCACATTATCATAATAATCAGATTTATTTTTTCACTCAAGGAGACGTTATGTATATAGCATACATTAAACTTTTAAATTGTTATACTCTGAATCCTTTTTATGATAGAGTGAAATGCTTGCAAATTTGACATCTTTCTATTTTAAAATCAAGTTGGTTCACCCGTTAACTACATGAATATTATTATGACTGCAAAGCCACAGATGGATTTGCACCCTACTGTAAATGTTAGGAAAGACACCCAGCTTAAAAGACTTGAAAGTAAACTCTGAAAACTGTGAAAAAAACCTGCTTAAGTTGATGAAGAATATGTTAAAAGCCCTAAGATTAAGCACTTTCAAAGTATGTATTAATTTGGTTATGAAACTAATTTGGTCCTGTAAACAGAACATGTGGGAGTAAACTCTGGGACGTGAAGCACAATCATTTTAACAGGATGTGGAAAACAGACTTCAGTAAAACTCTACCAGTTTGTGTCAGCTAAGCACTACACTCTGAGTATTTCAAGAATATTCTTGATGACCCAGAAATCAGTGGAAATCTTTTTTAGTTTAGTTTTTTTTTTTAAATCAATGTAAGTGCAAACAAACTTTCAACATAGAATTTTGCTAAGCAAGCAGTAGCTTACTGGTATAAATTAATTAAAATAAAATAAACTAATGGTATAAATTAAATATTTTACACTTACAAGAGCCTAGACAAATCCCCAGTTCTTAGATCTCTTCCAATAGCTTATTTGGGAGTTTCATATGTTTAACAGAAAGAATCCTTTTCTTTTCGATAAATAGCTTCATCATAGTGTGGACCATAGTTTATAACATCTTGTTGATCATCAGTAAAGTATTGTGAATAAAAATAAGGCTGTGTCAGAGACTGATAAATTGTTTTGCTGTTGTTTTCTTCTGGCTACTTAGAGTTTGAATACTCCTTCTTCAACATTTCTTTTGTTGTGAGCTTATCACCTTGCTGTTTCCTGATGTTAAGTGCTTCTACCCATAAATCAGCTGATGAAATCTTAAAAGATGAAAGGAAGATGAAATTTTATGTCATCTCACAAAACGTAAGCCACGTTTGCAGATAATTTTTATCTACTTTTACTACCACTGTGAATAGGAATCATCATTAAGGACTGAAAATCTGGACATTTTGAAAAAAGATGGCAGTTGTTCCTAAAATTCTGGCATTGGTCATGACACAAGAATGAGTGTCTGGATTTCAAAGGATTTCTACAGACTGTCCTAGAAGATATTTTTAAATTGTTCTTTTCCTGTAAGGATAAATCAAGGACTGTGTGGGGACTGATCAGGAGGCAGAGAAAAATGTTATGTTGAAATGGCTATATATGCTTGAACAATACACAGACTAAAGATAGGAGCTCTTTCTGAAATGGATAATACCAGGAAACATGCTAGTAAATTGTGGGATTTTGTGAAAATGTTCTTAGGGCATTCAGAACTGTATACTGCAAAAGTGCGTCTGTAGCTAATCAGCTGTCCCTGACATAGTATACATTGTGTGGCAATAAAGAGTATTTAAAAACAAGTAGACTGAATATTCAAAACTTCTGATTTATACGGTTATAACAATGCTTATCACAAGGTGCGTATGAGTTCTGCAGAATGTGCCTCAAAATATTTTGTCTGATCTCTAGAGTATTCTCCAGCTCTTCTCACAGAGATCACTTCGGTGGTCTTTGCAATCCTAGCAAGACTTAGTGTTGATTGTGAAAATGGTGATGAAAGGGACTCCAACTTTGTGTTAAATATGGCAGCTATTACCTGTAATTTCCCTATTAAAGTAGTATCAGCAGATAGATTATTATTATTGGAATTTGGTAGCTAACTGAATGCTTAAAGCATGATTATATAAACATCTTATCTTTGCTTTTCAATTACATACTCTAGTCTTGGATGTTTGTGGAACAAATTTTGAATATGTAACCTGTAAATACATTTGTCCTGGTTTGACCCCAATGCAGTACTCCATCCCATACACATCATGCTTGGAATAAAGGTGAGGGATCACAAGGGTCACTCCCTCTCCCTTTATGGCCAGGGCACTGATGGGCTCTAACGGCCCTAAGCAGCCTCACCTGGTGCTTCTGCCCACACCCATGGCCCAGGAGCCTATTTAAGCCCAGTATGGGACTGGGGGGGGGAGAGAGCAGGCAGGGGCTGGTGGATGTTACAGTGTGTTGCTATTCAACTTTATCTAGCTCCTTGCTTAAGTGGCTGAGGAGGACTCTACCCAGTTATTCTGCTGTTGATCCTGAATCCAGTTCCTGCCTGCTAAGTACAGTCTATGACTTTCCTGGGGTGTGCCCCACAGTGTCCGGGTGATGTATTTGTCATTGGTGGTGGTGGTGGGAGCTTGATATTGGGTTTGTGAGTATTTTCCCATTATTATAATACACAATTCTTGTAGTTAGATTAAAGTTGATATTAACCTTTCCAACCCATAAGTCTCGTTCCCTTTTTCTCTTTCCCTTCCATTGTGGGTAGGGAGGGAGTTAACAAAGAGCGTCTGTCATTCGTTTAATAGCCAGTCCAGCTTTAAACCTTGACAACATTAGATACCATTTAAGAAGAATCAAAAATTTACAGTTTTGCATGTCTCATTTTTTTTGTAAATTGATTTCATTATTATGGGGGTATTATAATATTCCCAGTTCTGTTAAATATCTTTATTAGTGATCTGGATGGGGGGATCGAGTGCACCCTCAGTAAATTTGCAGATGATACCAAGTTGGGCAGGAGTGTTGATCTGCTGGAGAGTACAAAGTCTCTACAGAGGGATCTGAACAGGCTGGCTCTAAGGGCCAAGGTCAATTGCATGAGATTCAACAAGGCTCAGTGCTGCGTCCTGCACTTGTGTCACAACAATCCCATACAACACTACAGGCTTGGGGAAGGGTGGCTGGAAAACTGCCGGGCAGAAAAGAACTTGGGAGTATTTGTCAACAGCTGCTAAACATGAGTTGGCAGTGTGCCCAGGTGGCCAAGAAGGCCAACAGCATCCTGGCTGGTATCAGAAATAGTGTGTCCTGCAGGGCTAGGGAAGTGATCGCCCCCCTGTACTTGGCACTGGTGAGGCAACACCTCGGGTAGTGTGTCAGTTTTGGGCCCTGCACTACAATAAAGACACTGAGGTGCTGGAGTACATCCAGAGAAGGGCAATGAAGTTGGTGAAGGGCCTGGAGCACAAGTCCTGTGAGAAGCAGCTGAGGGAACTGGTGTTATTTAGCCTGCAGAACAGGAGGCTGAGGTGAGATGTTATTGCTCTCTACACCTACCTGAAAGGAGGTTGTAGCGAGGTGGGTGGGGGTCAGTCTCTTCTCCCAAGTAACAAGTGATAGGACAAGAGGAAATGGTCTCAAGTTGTGCTGGGAAAGGTTTAGATTGGATATTATGAAAAATTTCTTCACAGAAAATGTTGACAAGGAAGTGGTTCAGTCACTATCCCTGAAGTATTTAGATGATGTGTAGATGTGACACTTAGGGACATAATTTGGTGGTAGAATTGGCAGTGTTAGGTTAACAGTTGGACTCAGTGATCTTAAGGGTCTTTTTCAAGCCAGATAATTCTAGGATTCTACAGTAAGAGGATAATTTATGAGGATTTATTATAAAGCTGAGAGACTGGGTTTGGTAATATTCGTAGTCACGGTACAGGACCATGTATGTTAATATCCATTTGAATTCCATACTATAGTTTTCTTAGGAAGATGTATCTCAATGGTTTGTCATTCATCTTCTATGAACATGAAAAGTATGAAAAATTTGAGAATTCTGCCTGGTTCCTCATCAGATGTAGTTTGGTTAGTCTCTGTCCTTACAATTACAAGGACAAATTTACATGCCTGTGCTTGAAAAGTAAAAAAAAATAATCTCTCAAGCTACACTATAGAACATTGCTGGAAGCCTGAACTATAAAATATTGCTGAGCTGATTGTGCCAGCAATTTGAAAGGAATCACCTCTCCTAAACAATCTCTTTTTGCTTGTAAAAATATTTGATAGATACAGATTATAATGTCTTTTTTCCAAAATACCTTACGTCAATAAGGGTGAGATTTAAGTGACCGGTAGAAAATCACAGCTAATTTGCTCTAGTTCTACCCCCAGAAGAGCCTATCTACATGATCATAACTGTATCATTGTGTGTACTGTATCAACAGAATATTTGTAGCGTAGAGTCTCTTTCATAAACTAGCTATTTTTTTGTGTATTTCCTCTGTTAGATAATCTTTATATGAAAGTTTCCTATAGGAAAAGTCTAATCACTGAGCTTCAGGGCATCTTGTTATGCTAACATATCTTGATAAGTTATCTTGCAATGACACATCTTAAAACAACATTTGCAGGCCTAGACTGTGTGTGGATTTACAGGTGAAGAAATGTAAGAGGGTGATATCCCTCTCATTAAAAAAGCTAAACATTCCTAGTCCTATTAACTGGTCGTGATTACATGACTGCATACTACTGCATTCAGATCAAAATTATGTCTACGCTTACCCCAAGGTAATTCTCACCAAAATACGAAAATAAAATGCGATTGAGTAGCGTCATCAAGATCAGTCCAAGCTCATTGCTTGGAGGAAGATTGTCAAAGGCATGCTGAATCTGCAGAAGTATGTGGTATTTATGCTTCCACTGGAAGTTAAATCCTTAAAATGAAGGCTGTGCTGTGAATGGTGTGGTCTGTTTGTGTGGCTTTTGAAGCATAGCCCCACATGGAACTACAACAGGTAGCCACCACATCTCAGAGTGTATCAGGTTATCATTAGTGATGGAAGTTAGCCCTGTGCTTTCCAGTTTCTCGTATGGTTTAGAGTACTAAGAAATAAGTACATAATAACTATCACTCTTAGCTGGATAAATATGATGAAATGATAAAGTAAGCATCAGACAATGAAAATGAACATCAAAACTGCGAATTATTTTTATATCCAACATAATTGCTTATAAATTAATTTTAGGGTAGTGTTCAACAAGAACATTATTTCCTTTTTTTTGCATTACATTTTAGTACAAAAGATGAAATATATGAAATTCGTTTCTTGACTTCTACCCATTTAGTCATGTTCATACCTGTTATAAAAGAATAAAAAAGGTTCCACTTTTTAAAGTATTTCTCAGAAACTGTAGGCACAGCTGTTTATGTGTCCATATAGACATATATGTCATGTATCAATGTTTGTTTGTCAGAATCCCTACAGAATTTTCACTGAGACAATTTCACAAAGTCAAAATTTAAAATATTTATTGAAGTGACAGGTATAAGAAATTCGAGATTGCTGTTGATAAATGCACTTGCTGTAATAGCACTAAATGTTTCTATGCTAGCATATTATTAAGCGGAGTAATACCACTCAGGTGTCTTTCACCATGAGGTGAAGGTGCAGTTCTTATTGAAAGAGATGCCCCTGCTAATGGGGAAAAGGAATGATCCAGACCTGTCTATCCGCCCAGTCAATTGGTGAAGTGTTTCCTCTTGTTGGTATGTTTCAAGAGGGCCAGATTTGTACTCTCAATGAGGTAGGGCCAAGCAGTGTGTTATGTGCTGATAGATTTTAGGCAAGACTTGTTTTGTGGGGATATTGAGGTGCGTTTGCCTGGTGGGATGGTGTGTTTGATCTCCAGGCTTATTGGAAACGAAATTAGACTGCGATGTCTCTGCCTTACCCCAGACATCATTTGATGGCCACGGTTGCTGTGGCTTATGCGTGTCAAATGTGCTTTCACAAAATAATCAAGCTCTCAGTTAATGCATGTTGTCCGTCAGGACTTAGTCATGTACTCCATGCAGTGATGGCCTTGCATCTTATTACAAAAAAGTCTTGTAATTATCCACACGCATATACAGACTTATTTTTTCCGTACCATACATTGCTTTTCCTGCAGTTTTAAAAAGAATAGTAGTTAGGCATCATCTGATATTACTCCATTACTGCTGGACAATCTGCAATGTCGTACTGTGTAGTAGAGTAATACTATGAGTTAAGATTGATCACATTCTGCTCTGATGGGCTTCTCTGCAATACCTTACAAATACTTAAGTATTTAGGGCATTTGCCAGGCTATTTTGTTTGTTTGATAAGTCAAACAACAGTGATGTTTCTCCTGATATACCTCGCGATATGATGCCTGTATTTAACTTGCTGCATGTATTTTTAGTTTCCATCAAGAGCTTGACTTGTCTTTTAAAATATGTAGGCTAGCTAGCAAGTTGTTGTCAGAAGTCCGAATCTTGTTGTGGATGCTATGACTTAGAAGTGTTGGTAATAGTAATTCCAGGAATTTCACAGCTTCTCCTTTACGTATGTCTTATGAATGTAGAGTGAAGACTTTCGCGATGTTTTCATGTGACAGATTATTCCTCAATGTTCATCTTCCTTTTGTGGCTGTTGATACTTACTGTGGCATACAGTCTCTAAACAACATGTTGCTGATATGAGGCAGATCCTAATTTTCTGTAGCCATTTACAGGCAAATTACTACAATATAGAGTTTTCCTGTGACAAAGATCACAGTTTTGGTGACCAAAGCAAACTGGGTAGCACTGCAATGATACTCTGCTTCCATGCTGGTCTGTTGGAGCCATTGCAGGGATATGGCAACTTACCATGGTACATGGCTGGCTCATATTCATGTCTAATTTGTAGTCCCCCAAGTCATGAATTCATGTCTGTTCCTGAAGACTTCCTTCAGGAAGACTTGTCTGCCCTGGTTATTTTCCCAGTGTTGTTTGGAGAATAATATTATAACTAAACATATGGTTTTGCCAGTAATGTGGGTACTCTGTTCTGGAACAGGGTGATCTTCTGTACTTAGCAAGCAGATGCAACAAAAAATAGCATATGCTTTTGCAGTTGCTTGTGTACGTAAGAGGTAAGTTTAAATTTTCTGTGTCTTTAGAGTGTGAAGAAGTTCATATAATACTTCTACAGCACAGTTTTTACTGTCTTCTTGTGATACTTTGTGTTTGATGTTTTTAATGCATAATTTTCTTACCACCACTTCACTTATTCCCCCCTAAAATTCTTCCAGAAAAATGGACAAAGACTCTTCAGTGATAGTGTTATGTCACCCTTTATTCCAAATTAGGAAAAGATATTTATTTATTGTGTTACTGTAAAACAAATCGATTAACATTAATTTACTATTTAATACAGAAGTCAGTTGTATATTGTGTGAGGTGTGTGGTTGTCCAACATTGTTATTGTCATATTCTTCTCTCATTATATTTGATGTAAATGTGTGAAGTGAAAGAAGTAAGGACAGAAACTCATTTCCAACTTAAGACTCTCTTGTTCTCTAAACTTTCTGAATATATAATTAAATCTATGGGTTCTTTTTTGAAAGACATGATTGGCAAGTGGTGTGCTGAGAAGATGCTAGATACAGAACTGAACAACACAGATTAGGAACTCCTGACATGTTGTCTGAGTTGTATCTGACAGTATATTGGTCTAGTCATTACTATTTAAGAATTTACGTAGGAGTTACATGTTTTAATGCCTTTGAGGACTTTGGTCATGCACAATCTGTATTATCTACAGCACTGTATACTGGTGCCTTCTTTCTGTAGTTATTCACAGAGTTCCTTTTTGTTATTTAAAAGTAGATTTGTGATCTGCTTTGCAGCTTGAAAGCACCTGACTCTCACTGATGGGATCCATATTTGGGATCCATAGAAAGTCATTAATAACTTTTGAAATGGGTCCTTGCTTTGTACACTGATATTTTGTGCCATGGCTTTTTATGATCTACTTTACTGCACTGTAGAGAACAAAATTTTGTATCTGTGTTCTTATTTTTGTTGTGGAAGCAATGAGAGAAGAACAGTTGAACATTTTTTTTAATCTTTAGGCATTTTCATTGTGAAGCCAGCAAAGCTGTTTCTCAAGCAGATGCTCTGGTGGATCCTCTGGCCCTCACAGTCCCATGGGAGGGGCACTTAGTGATGGAATGAAATTTCTGCTTATAATGGAAATACCTTATCAAAATCATAACTCTAGTGTGAATTACGTGCTTCCATAATAAGCCATTTATCCTTGAGGAATGACAAGAAACCAGCTATAATTTTTAGTAGTAATTGTGTTCTTAAATGTATGCACCCCTCAAGCAGACAATGGCTCTCTGATAATTAACTGCAAAAGAAAGAGGAACAATTCAGTATTGCCTCCCATCTTCCCCTGTGTCTTTAGATGTAGCACTGTAGCTTTGGAGCCTTTTTTGTTCCTGGCAGATGATACACATATACTGAAAATACATTTGAAAAAAAAAGGTACAGAAATGTTACAGATAATCGGCACTGCCTGTCAAGATTGTATTGTAGAGAGCAGAAGAATAGTACGTATAATTAAACTTCCCTGTCTTTATGGTTGCTATTTCCACCTACAAAGCTCTCTAGAGCAATTTTTCTTGTAATCACAAATCTAATCAGCTTCCAACAGGCTTTATTTCTGCAAATGTCCTCCCAGCCCCTACAGAATCTCAGTATCATTTCTACACCAAAATTGGTAGCTTGAAAAATTCCTTTGTAGAGAATAAGAAACTAACTTCTAAATTGATCATATAATGAAGAAGCTAACAGCTTCAAATGGAAAAGCACAAGAGTTTGGCTTCATAAATGACATAATCTATACCTCCATCTTTCTAAATATAGGGAATCTCTACTATTCATTCTTTCCCACTGTTCTGGTATTTGTTTCCTCTTTTACCTATGTGTGGGGATATGGAAGAAATTAAAAAAGATGTGTCTGCATCTCTTCAAAAACAAGTTTCATTAAAACTTTTGTGTGAAATTTGCAAGGAATACATGAAGGCAAGTTAGAAATACTCATTAGAAATAGTGGATATTTTCACTTTAAAGATACCCATCATTATTTTCTCTTGTAACTCTGTTCCTAAAACCAGCCATGTAATGAGCAATCACTTCTGAGGACAGAACACCAGCTAACTTCTCTTCAGCTGGGTTAGTGGTACTAAGCTGCCATCTCATTCATAAACCTGTAGTGATTCTGGTTGTATTTCTATGTACAGGTGCATACTAACTGGTGTATTATAGGACACAAAGGTAACCTTACAGAACAATCACATTTTTATATAAAAAAAAGGAATTACCTGTAGGGACTAATCTTAAGTTGGAAGAAAACAATATTTCTGGGCACAAATATATTCACTGTGTGTTAGATATTATGACAATACTTACAGGAAGAGTGTATAAATACCCATCCCTCTCCAGATGACGTGAGCAGACCTTAACATTAAGATAGAGTGTAGGGTGAGAACATGTGCAAATGATATGACAAGGGAAAATATAATAAAATAGTGACAGATCAGAGAAATGCCCTACGACATGGAATTATTGTAAGGCTTTCTGATCACCCCAAATTAAGCCTTTTTGATCTTCAGCCTGTTTTCTCATCACTGAATGCACTTTTTGTAGCATTTAGTTGTCACAACAGATAAATTACATCCTTTAAAGTTTATTTGCTAAGATGTTTTTAACAAACTGTTAATTTTTTAAATTTATAGTAATTTTGCATTGTAAATCATGCCTGTTTCCTGTTCTCATACAGTAACAAAATATGTAAATACTAGATACTACTTTTTCATTTGGATGTATTTTTTTTTTCACCTGGTGTGTTGGCTGTTCTTGAGGCCTTACTCATTCTTCTTCATAACTTCTCTACAAACACACATTACTTTTTATTTCTGGCACCCCCGATTTGATTAGCCATCCAATTATTGAATGTACCATTCATCTGATGTTATTTAAAATGTGCAAAATTCATCACTGAATATTACTGAAATATTTGAAGAATAGAATAAAATATTTTTCTTTTCAAAAGCTTATCTGTGATGATGCTCCATCATTTTGTACTGTTCGCTAGTTTTATTGTTCAAAATATACTTGATTGGAAAAAAGTAAAAATATATTAGAACTTTGTAGGGGTTGTTCTGGAAAGGTATATATTGTCCCGGCACCGTGTAACCCCTACTTTAATTCTCACATCTTCACTGGCAAATAAGAGGCATAAAGGAAGCAGGCCAGAAACTGGAGAGAATGAAATTAATAGAATATATCATAATTTGTCCCTTTCCTCTGTTTCCCGAAAGTAAAATCAAACGCAACACCAACTGTAGTGCCAAAGGTAGTGTGATTACTTGGTGAGCCCCAACACTGAGGAGACCGTGAACAGAAGAAGCACAATTTCTGGTGCTGCAGTTTAAGGAAATGATCAAACTCCTTGAGCCTTCTGTTGTATAAAGAAGATAAAGCACAGGTTAGGCCTGCAGCAGACCAGATGGAAGTTATGTCTGTACTGTAAATGGCTGAATGATTTAGATGTTATATCTATATAAACACTGTGTGATTGAACCTGTATCATGGTGACTAGTTAGGTCTTTGTGCCCAGCAGAATATGTATGGACATAGCTTGTACTGTGCAACCTTTTTATTTCTTTATTTGTCTCAAAATTAGTGATCCACTGAATGATGCTTTAACTTTCTATGTCTTTTTCTTACATATGTGTAATTCCCTTTTTGCTATTGTGCACTTTACTTCCTTTAAATGTCGCTACCAGTGCTTTTTGAGAACAGTTCTCCCTTTCTCTCATATTAACTGTTTATAAGTTTATTCCTTTGCAGACTGCCATAAAAAACAGCAGGTAATTTAAGAAGCAAAACTAACGATGGGTTTTGTAGACCTAGTGATTCTACATGTACCGCTATTGCAAACAAAAGTGCCAGTGAGATGAACATTCAGAAATACCGTAACTTCAATGACTTACATCAAACTTAAAGGAAGAATCTTACTTTGGGGAAAAACTGTTTCCCCACTGATTGTTTTCTTTGCAACAGAGAAAAAAGTGTTTATTAAACAAAAAAAGAAAATATGTTTTAGAAGAAGTACAATTCAACCATAGCTATAGACTCAGAAAAATGAAAAAGTTAGTGAGACAAAGAGTAACTGTACATGAGGCAATTTATGGAAGTTGTCCGAGAGATGCTTCTAGCCTATAAGAATCATAGAATCATAGAATGGTAGGGGTTGGAAGGGACCTCTAGAGATCATCTAGTCCAACCCCCCTGCTAAAGCAGGTTAGCCTAGAGCAGGTTGCACAGAAATACAAAGAAATTTAAATGAGCTTTCATGTCTTCCACTGGCAGCTAAACTAGCTTGAATTACCTCTCCTGGTGACTTTCTTCTCTCAACTGGCTAGAAATGCATAGATAAACAGTTTGCAGATGCAAACTGATAGGTCTTAACTAGTTAAACCACAGGAGCTTGCTGTAACTTCAGTTACTATTATGTAAAATTACCACTGGTCGTAACAATGATACTGTTGTACAGTAGTTTTGTAGAGTTTTGTTTTAGCAATACGAAGATGCATTACTTGTTATTAGAATTAAAATAGCCTGTAATCATGCACAACTTGATATCAGTGACATAAAAGCAGTTACAGTGCAATCATGCAAAATAACATTATTGGCAGACTTCATTTACAGTTTCCTAAATTACTACATTCCAAAAGTCAAGAATTTATTGATGTTGTCATTAGGCCCACCATATGCTGTATTGCTACCTCCCCTTTAATGTATCTGTAAGTCTTAAAAAAGAGAGCAGGGCAATTTTATTGCCCGATCTTCTAGCATGCCTTTTTAAATCAAATAATGTAATCAAAAGCTAATTTCTGTGGATCCAGACTGATATTACTTTTCATAGAATCATAGAATCATAGAATGGTAGGGGTTGGAAGTGACCTCTAGAGATCATCTAGTCCAACCCCCCTGCTAAAGCAGGTTAGCCTAGAGCAGGTTGCACAGGAATGCATCCAGGCGGGTTTTGAATATCTCCAGAGAAGGAGACTCCACAACCTCCCTGGGCAGCCTGTTCCAGTGCTCTGTCACCCTCACAGGAAAGAAGTTCCTCCTCATGTTCAGGTGGAACT
>VZSC01016063.1:345944-393152 GCA_013398225.1 Steatornis caripensis | reverse complement strand
TAGGTCTTTGAAGAGGGCAAAGTTAGCTTTCTTGAAGTCCAGGGTTCTAATCTTACTTGTAGCCCTGCTTCTTCCACCCTGGATCCTGAACTCCACCATCTCGTGGTCACTGCAGCCAAGGCTGCCCCCAACCTTCACATCTCCAACCAGTCCTTTCTTTTGCCTTATTTAATCACATTTTATGTATTGCAATTGACTGAACTCACTTCTGTCTCAACCACAGTAGTTGCACTGGAGCTTCCAGTTTTGTAAATGTGTATTTCTAATGGAATAGTGGGATTATGCATCTACTCAAAAGAAAACAAAAATGGAAAGATTTTTGCTTTTTGATTTGTGATTCAACAGAAACCAACATCACAGTTTCTAACACTTCTGTCCCATACTTTGAATTTTAGAAGTTAACATTTAAAATGTGTTTTGTCTTGTGTATTGAGACTATATAAATTTAAAGAAGATAACAGGAGAGAGTTGGCTAGATTCTCTAGTCTGCCTTGCACAGCCTATCATTACAACTGCCTTCTAGTTCTGCCTAGCACTGCCTGTCACTACAAGCGCGTCTAACAGAGTACTGAGATCCTTTCATCATTATGCGTTCAAAGCTAGAACAGCCAGGCACTAACAAAGCTGGTATCAATAAATTGAGAAAGAGGGGTGGCATAGTATTTGTTGTTGGACTTAGGGATATTTTAGGAAATATGTTTTACACAAACATATGATTGTGTCAAACATAGAAGACATGGATTTACCAGAGATACGTCTATAAATAATCAGCTAGAATAAAGCAGTTAGTAGTTGTGCTTAGGTTTGTCACAGCTTTGTAAGGAGACTTGGACTCATCAGTTTAATTCAGGGTCATTCAACATAATGGAAAGGCATGTCTGCTTGACCTGAAATACAGGTAAACTGGTAGACTAATTTGAATAAAAATTTAGAGTAGTCATGGCCATCTTTCATTTTCCCGTGTCTTCCTCTTACCTCAATCGGTATTTTCTTTTGTCAGAAGTGCCAATAACCAATGAACACTCCAGCTGGGAGACGAGAGAAGTCACCTCTGATTTTTCATATAAATACTGTTATCTCATTGATAAATACCATTCTGTTCTAGTCATGAATGAGACATATTCCCCACCCTACTTTTTGAATAATTTTTAGTACCACATTTTATCCCTTTTTATTTTTCACTTGGTAAACTACTGAAGGATTACATGACAGAATATGAGAGTTCTTGGAAGGAGAAAAGTAACATTTAAAGTTTTAGAATATTGACTCTAATGATATCTCCAAGAAGGTTTGTAATAAGACTATTTATTCTTTGTTTGCATAATATATATTTTATATTAATCTCCTGCTTCAAGACACATAACAAGAAAAATTTCCTTTTCCTCTTATTGCATAATTTCATTCAGGAAGATTTTTCTTCTGTCATCCCCTCAGATATTAAAGATGATCACAGGTAGATGTGCATGTGTGTACATATATGTGTATGTTTATTAGTTGAATAACCAATGGATAGCTGTTTTGGTTTGTGCTCCTTGTACATTCATGGTTAATCAGCCAGAAAATCCTTCCAATCTCATCAGATAAGCAACAGCCATTAACCTACTTGTGTTCCCCATTGTAATATGGAACATATTAAGAGTATTTAGGCATGTTGTTCTTCCAAACATCCTCAATTATGGGATCTAGGACACTGGAAATAGCTTCATTACTCTTTGCTGGAATATTACAGTTTTTCTACAGGTCTTAAGGTTGTAAGGTGTTAGAATCATTTTGCTGAGCTGTGTTTGTGAAGTACATGATTTTTGGGTCTTATGAAAATAAACACCTGTTTCCTGTTTGTCTACATTTTCAGGACTTGGTGATTCAAGGTGTGATTTAAGTCTGTGTGCCTTTTTTCTCATTAACCAATACTTATTTATTGGCTTTGATGCTTACTTACTACATGTTATGCTGGGAAGGCAACACTAGAGCTCTTATTTTCCTACTAGCTGCTTGAGAGTTTCGTTAACACCTCTATCCTTTAGGGCTATATCCTTGTCAAAATCATGCACAACAGCATTTCATTTTGAATTGTTTTCAATTTAGATTGACAACTTGACACTCAGGGCTTCATTCAGCCACAGCTAATTGACAGTGCTGCAGAATAAAATTCTGTTGTCACAGAGATCTGCATATCCCTATAACAAATATAGATAATTTCATAGGCAAAAGGAATATTTCTAGTTAGTTTAATTATGAAACTTTTGGTCTATATAGATTGATTTTCAACTTTTAAATGTGTTGTACTGTTTTCTTGAAGAGGCTTGGTTTTTAACTGATTTTTATCACAGTTTTACCTGTAAGTCACTAGAATGGAATGGAATATTTTCCTCCTATTAGAAACGGTTCAGATTTCCAGATCATACATCAGATTTTTCTTTTGTGGGTGATGATTCCTTCTTGCTTTTGGACAATGGTAGTACTAGTTGTAAGGTAGAAAGTTTGTTGCTGTGTTACAACGGTTACAGCAGTTTATAGCTGCTTATTGTACAGTCAAAATGACTTTACTGAAAGAAAACGTTCTAATTTTTGTGAATGGACGTGTTTTAGTCAATTCATGTTAATGACTGAGATGAAATAGATAATATTTTGAGTGCTAATATTTCTTCAAATCATCGCTTTCCAGTGAAGAATTCTTATGTTGGAAACTCATTCACTACCAGTTGTCTGAGTCGCTTAGCCTTCCACATGGGAAAACTCAGCAAGATATTTGGGACACTGTTGGTGTTGGCACTGCCTCTTTGAGGTTTATAATTCCCTACAATATGATTGCATGCTAGATGATAGAACATTTCGGGACAAATGGTATGTTTGAAGTTATAAGAAGAAAACACACCTTAATGTTAAATTGACTTGCCTCTACTGAACTGTAAGGCAACACTGTCAAAATAAAAAACGATGGGTTTTGTTGCCTCTCTTTCTGGAAAGAGAGGAAAAGGCATATTCAATGTTTAATTCTAAGTAAGCCCAAGGAAGAACTAGTTAAAATGCGAATGAGGCAGTATAAGAGGGTCTGACACTGGGAATGCATTTCTAGTACACATCATAACACAGTGTACTAAAGCTTTGAAAGAGCTAATTTGAGAAGTAAAGTAGTACAGTGCCAATAGCATGGAGTTCTACAGTACCACGACTAGCTTGTTGGCTGTTAGCTGTGATACCATTTCACTGCTTCTCAGTAAGGAGTATGGACATATACTTTGTTCAGGAAATAAGTAGAGCCCCAGAGAGCTTTCATTCTTAATGCAGAGGTGCATTTTTCTTGTTAGTTCATAAGGGCAATTGTTATTGTTATTACTATTAAATATCATAATTCTGTAGCTGTGTGAACTTGTCTTTGTTTAATCCAGTCCTACAGTCATACCTTATTATTGGTAGTAAAAATGGCCCATGGAACTGTGGAAATAACATTGTAGAATAAACGCTTTTTCTCAGACTTGCTGTTACTCATTCCCTCATGTAAGGAACCTACAGTCTCCGATAAGCCTTGGAAAAGGCCATATTCTGATGTCAGTTTCTGTAAGTTCTGGTTCAACCTAGCATCAGAGGCATATTTCCCTTTCTTGAAGGTGTTTGGCACCTAAAATAAACTCCACACCTAATTTTAGTAATGTCCACTGAAACTTTTGTAACACAGGAGAAAAAAAGCGATTTAGTGAAAACCACAAGCAACACACCTATATTAAAAAACTTACAGACAATTTTGATTAAACTATTGACAGAATTCACATATTACCAATACCCTGTCTTATTTACTGACCTGGCTATCAGGTAGATTATATAAAATTCTGGAAATCTTTTCTTTGGTTGACTCTTTCAGATACAAAGAAAAGATGTCTCAAAGATTCACTTACACAGCCAAAGTGGTCATGAATAGCTGCTCTTTTTAAAGGTCTCACTGTGTTCTCATAGAACCACAGAATGGTAGTGGTTGGAAGGGCCCTCTGGAGACCATCCAGTCCAACCCCCTGTTAAAGCAGGTGCCCCCAGAGCAGGTTGCACAGGAATGTGTCCAGGTGGGTTTTGAATATCTCCAGAGAAGGAGACTCCACAGCCTCCCTGGGCAGCCTGTGCCAGGGCTCTGTCACCCTCACAGTAAAGACGTTCTTCCTTATGCTCAGGTGGAACTGCCTGTGTTCCAGTTTGTGCCTGTTATCTTATCTAGCTGAAAGATGGGTGTTCTGTCTTATTCTCCCAGTGAGAGGTCTGTGATGAACACGTTTTTGCCAGTTTGATGCAGGTTCAACAGTTTACGCATCACCTTCTCCTTAAGCACAGGACTCAATGCTTTAAAGTACTTATAACAGAAGCTGGGACCCAATGCAGTGCTGTGTCAAGTACAACTTGTGCTGGAAAGCAGACCTTTGACTGTCAGGTTACAGCAATTTCCTTGGTCTCATGGGGATCAATACAAGAGTGCATAAAAGACAAAATGTATTTCCTAATATCCTAATACCCTTCTTGCCTTGTATTTCTTGTCACTTTATGATGCAGAAGAGATGAGGAGTAGCAAATAAAATACCATTAAATCTTTACTTTCCATCCTGTTCTTCCTTTTCAGCACCTGTCTTACCACTATACTAGTTCACTAATACCTGTTGTATCTGCTAAAACAAAGTACTTTAGAGGAGAAATGCTAGCAGGTTGTCTTGAGCCACAAAGTGGGAGGAAGATAGGAAGAAATTATTGTACAACTTTTGCTGAGGAGTAGGGTCGTTTTTGCTGGAAAAGCCACAGAGAAAGTAAGTAACTGGAACAGAAAAAAGAAAGTCTGTGATGCAAATTGAAGCAGGAAAATTCTAGAATATTCTAGCGCACTCATTCACGGTTAATAACTTAAGCTTTGTATGCTCACAAGTTATGTACAAGAAAATCCACAAGTATGTACACAATTACTTGTTGCGGTTTTATTAATAAGGTGTAGCCCAAATATCCGTATTCTCAACCACTTGATAGTTTTTGACTCTCTATCAAGGTTTTTCCTCCATGTATTAAAATCCTTGATTCATATTTTAGGATAGATCTTAACTTTACAGTCTTCTTTAAGGACAGGACATTGTTTTAGGACTATTTAGGAATATTTGCACAGAACATCAAAAAACTTTCCTTGTTGATCTTTTGCTCTGCGAAATGCCAGCTTTTTGTCTCTCTGTGAAGCAGCATAGGCTCACTGGGCACTTGACCTGCAACGGGAACAGACTAGGGTGCAAAGACTGTTCCTTATTTAGCATGCTTATGTGCTCAAAGCAGTTAAAGTTATAAAGAAGGGCTCAGGAGTAGAGAAGCAATCTTTATTGGGACAATGTGATCCAGTTTAAAAAGTGAACATGGATTGTTTTCTGATATAAAAATATCCAGAATATGGGTCAAGTTTTCTAAATATACAGAAATGATAAGAGGCAGGGTTATACAGCAGGCAGCCCAGAAGAAAAATGCTGATGCTAGTTTTTCTTCATTCCTTCAGACTGTAAGATTTAAAATCTTTTAAACAATATTTTTAAGGCAGACCAAGTTTTTTTGGTGTGGTGCCCTGACTTTCCAAGATTTTTCAAGTTAGCAGCCCATACTTATTCAAGCAATGTCAAGAAAAGCAACCTTTATAGCAGTATTGTTTTGTGACGAGTCAGACAGTCCCTCTGGAAAACGTGTTCTTCTGTATGAAAGACTGTGTGAGTTTAAAGAAAAATTTAAAGAAAAAGCATATTGAAATTCTGCAGAAAATAAGAGTAGTTTGCAAGGGCTACACAAATGTAAATTGTACTTATATTCTGGTTTTGGAAGCTATTAAAAAAAATATGCTGGTAATAGTATGTAGCCTTCGCTTCAATGAATTGTTACCACTGAAGATGTTACAGTTTTACGCAGCTGAAATATTGATTCAGTTGAAGTTAAATAAGACTTGCTGTTTCAGCAAACATCGAATTCCATTCTCTGTTTTAAAACTTGGTGCTTTTCAGATTTGGATAGACTGTGAGGTCCCTAGATCTAATGACTATGTCAGCAAGAATGCTTAATAAGATGATTTTCCTGCTCTTCTGATCTTTTTTTAACCTTAATTTTTTAAAACCATGCAGTCACAAATAGCTAGAATTGCAGTGCTATAATAGTTACTATGTATTACTAATAGTTTGTAAAGAACCCAAACAATATTGCAATCAATTGATTTTGTTTTATTGAATACTTTTGAAATAAACCTTTTGCTTTACAGCATCAATAAATTTAATAATAATAGCTTGCTTATTTTTTCACACAGTTTCCCCAATCCATGCAAAAGCTGCAGTTTATGCTATCTGATATGTTCCTTGACAGCAGCTGTACTAATATGTTTTAAAATGTTCTTTCACTCTTCTCTTTTTTTCCTGACATTTTGTTCATCTGCACTGAATGAGACATAGTACATACTCCAATAAGAAATAAATACGTGGGAAAATGTTAGCCTTTATTTCTCCTCTATTCAGAAGCTGAAAATTCATCTGGATAAATGGCTGTGGAGGATTACCATGAGAATTTTAAAATTAAGATTAATTTGTAGAAACCAGAAGTATTTCTAAAAAACCTGAACTGTTCTAAAAGAGACTATAGCTATTGTATCAGAGGAGATCAAAGCTCATGTTCAGTAAAAGTATGTTCAGTAGGAGAAGATGGCGTTTATCCAGTAAGATGGGTATGAACTTTCTGGATAAACTTGAAATGTTGAAATAAACCTGATTTACTGTAGTTCTAGTTTCAACTGTTCATCTCCGAGAGCCGTATATTCACTGACACAGTTATTTTCTTGGTTGTATTATGTGTAGCTTATTGGGTTATTGAAAGGTATTCTCTATTGTAACATGAAAAAATGGTGGCAGGCAACTTTTTTTTTAAAAAAAAATCATATTTGCAATACAATATGTCATTTAAATGTAGTTGTTGTAAGGGCCACTTACGTAGTGGACCTTCATAGTAAGTGGGTATGTTTTCAACCATGCATATTGTACAAGTCTTCTATTTGCCACTAGTCTCAGGACTTTAAACTTAATGATATTTCCATTCAGTAGTTTCTTTGATCTTTTCCTCGACCTTTAGAAGAATGCTTTGAATATTTTCCTTCTCATCTTCAATTTTTCACAGCATTTCCTTCTCTTTGCCAATGCTTTTAATTAATTGCTTTTCTTGTAATGGATTTCTCTTCTACTCTTTCATCACAGAAAATACTGATCTGACATAGACACATTAACGGAAGTCAGTTTTGGTTTTGTCATGGGTTCACTATGTACTCTTTGGAATCAATCAATTTTAGTGGCTTTTTTCAGAAGCATTTGGGCCTAATTCTTCCCTATATCTTGTGCAAAATTTTTCCTCTCTCATATGGATGAACCAAGGATTCAGAAGCTATTCTCAAAAGCTGTTTTAGTTTGGAGGGTGTTCAGATGGGTATACAACTTTGTTTTTCTGTAAGCTTATGTTTAAGTATCAGTAGAACTGCCACTTTGCTGGAAAGGCAGCTGTTACTGTGGCTTCTCTTTAGGTGCCAAGATATTAGTCAATGTCCCCACATTTTGGAAACTTTAGGACTTGTTTGTAATTTTTCAGTTGATTTCCTTAACTCAAAACAATTAAATAGACTAGATGAGCACATGTCTGTCTGTTTCTCTCTTTCTGAAAAGGCAATTGTGATGGATTTCATTTCTGCTCTTCCTTATACAGGACAGTTTCCATCACCAGATATATGGATGCCAGTGTATATAACTGAGAAGATTTAGTCCATTTACACCTTTTTTCACGTAGGATGTATGCAGCAATTGCAGTTTCCCTTTTCTTCTTTTTGAATACATAACAAAGGTTTTATTGACATTCATTTTTATTCTTGCAGACAAGCTGTTTCTTCAAATAAAAAACTCTCACAAAGAGATTCCTCATAATTTTCTTGTAGTCTTTTCTTTAGATGTTACTATCATCCCTCCATCCACTGTCAACCATGTCTTTCACAACTTTGCGTATGGGGTAAGTAAAACTGTTTGCTTCATTATTTCAGTTATGATTTAATCAAATAAGACTACTGTGAATTTCGCTATTAAGTCTTCTGATAATATGTGTGCTTGTCTCAGTCGCTTCTCGTGGATCCAAGTGTGATGCTTTATATTTGGTGTTTGTTATGTTTTGACAGTAGTAGACCTGAAAGAAAGTTCAGACATGACTGTGCCATTAAACTATTTGCAGTGTTGCAGTAACTCATGGGATTTCTACAGCTGAGCATCAGAGAACCATTTGAGATTTATGATAGGGCACCATTCTTTTCTGAGTTTTCTTTTCCATTCTAGCTACAGAATTTGTTCCCAAACTGTTTAGCTGTCTTATTGTCACCCTCTTCTCACTCCCGTACCTAGTTCTGCTTCTAAGCATAGCATCATACAATAACTGGGCTTGGAAGGGACCTCAGGAGGTCTCTAGTCCAATATCCTGCTCAAAGTGGGATCAACTGTGAGGTCAGATTAGCTCACTCAGGGATTTATCCAGCCCGGTCATAACTGCACAACATCCAACGGAGTTGCACAGAATCACAAACTAGTCGAGGTTTGAAGGGACCTCTACAGACTGCCGAGTTCAACCCTCACCGCAGCTCAAACCAGGATCAGGTAGAGCAGGTTGCTCAGGGGCTTGTCCAGTCATGTTTTGAGTATCTCCCTATGTACTGTTTTTGTCTGGGATAAATTTCTTCATAGCATCTTGTATGAGATTATGTTTTGGATTTGTGTTGAAAATAGTGTCGCTAACACACTGGTGTTTTAGTTACTGCTAAGCAGTGCTTACACAGCATTAAGACTCTTTCTGCTTCTTGCATCGCCCTACCAGCAAGGAGCTTGGGGGTGCATGAGGAGCTGGGAGGGGACACAGCCAGGACGGCGGACCCCAACTGACCAAAGATATATTCCATACCATATGGCATTGTGCTCAGCATATAAAACAGGGGAAGAAGAAGGAAGTGGGGGACATTTGGAGTGATGGCATTTGTCTTCCCAAGTAACTGTTTTTTGTGATGGAGACCTGCTTTCCTGGGAATGGCTGAACACCTGCCAGCTTTGCTTGTGCATGGGGCTTTTGCTTTACCCATTAAACTGTCTTAATCTCAACTCATGAGTTTTCTCACTTTTACCCTTCTGAATCTCTCCTCATCCCACTGAGGGGGAGTGAGCAAGCGGCTGTGTGTGGCTTAGTTGCCAGCTGGGGTTAAACCACGACACCAGGGAATGACAGTCCACAGCCTCTCTGGGCAACTTGATGTAGTGTTTGTCCTTACAGTAAAAAAAGTTTCTTCTTGTGTTCAGAAGGAATTTCCTATGTTTTTATTTATGCTCACTGCTTCTTTTTCTGTCACAGGGCACACTGAGAAGAGTCTCCCTCCAGCTTATTTACACCCTGCCATTAGATATTTATAAACATTGATTAGATTACCCCAAGTCTTCTATTTTCTAGGCTAAACAATTTCCACTCTCTCAGCCTGTTCTCATATGAGCATTGCTCCAATTCCTTAACTGTCTTTGTAGCTTTTCAGTCCAGTTGACTCAAGTCTTTCGTGTACTAGAGGGCTTGACAGAGGACACTGTTTTCTACATGCAGTCCAACAAGTTCTGAGCAGAGGGATAGTCATTTCCCTCGATTTTACTGGCTGTGCCCCTGTTGATACCACCCAGGATGCTGTTGGCCATCTTAGCTGCCTTTTCTGCAGACATGCTCCCTGGCCAATCATATCCCATCTCTGTGGTTGCAAGGGAACCTGTTCTTCGCAGGCAAATAAATTTGCATTCATCTTTGCTAAAATAAATGCAATTCCTCTTGGCACATTCATCCAATCTGTGCAGGTCTTTCTGGACTTTGCTCCTCAAGGACCTGTTCTCCAGTTTATTCGCTGGTTTGGTCTGAGACCCATTCCTTCCCTTCCTCCCTAGACATGGAGCTAGGCAGAATGGAGACTACCAATGCTCAGACCTGTTTGATGTTTTGCCTCCTATTTTATCAGTTTATTTGGGGCTAGATTAATATTTACATTTAGCTTTTCTATGTGCAGTTTCTGCTCTGCTTCTTGCTTCCTGACCCTTTCCCAATTTTTCCTATCACAGTTGTACTACAGCTAGTCACATTGCAGAACTTACGCTTTAAATGTTGCATCAAGAATCCTTTATTTTTATTTGCCTGTGAGATGTTTAGCAGACATTGGGTCAGCCTGTGAACTCTCTACTGACATTATTGAACCCTACTCATACAGTTAGTGTTACTGGCTTCAAAAGCTTGAAGAATTTACATATTCGGAATTTGATCCTGCCAGTCTCTGTTTGAGAGTCACATCTTTCAAATGTGAAGTCAAAGGAAAAATCTCAAATAAAACAGGTTGGACAAGACACATTCAAGGGGGCAGAGGCCTTTTCAGGCAAGAAAGAGACTGCTCAAGAATATGGTTTTCTAGGGTCAACTTAAGTAACAGTGAAACTCAAACCTGATTAGGAAGAAGTGATGGAGGGTAACTGGCAGTTAGGAAATTTAGACTTCTAATCAGTGAGAAGTACTTTGTCCAGCACTCACTGAGCAGCGAGCAACTTGAACCAGGCATCATCATCATTGTCATTAAGGTGGATCAACATGGACCTTGAACATAGAAGTGTCATGGGAATTTCTACCCAGTTTTGCTAAGTAATAACTTACTGTTTTAAAATAAACAACAGTGTTGATATATTGAAAATATACAGCAGAAAAAAACCAATTTTATATCCCTGCAAATATTTAACAAATACTACAGCATTCCCTGGTATGTAAGCACAACACTGGTTTCTTTCCTTCTCTTTATTTTGGGTAGGAGGGACAACAAATGAAACATAATGACTGTCTTGTATGTATGCTGAATTTGCTCATTTTATTGAATTTACTCCCAGAGATTCTCCTAAATAGCTGTGTTATCAAACATACCCTCGAGAAACTTGCTCTTAGACCTACTAGCATAGTAATACTTTGTCTAAGCCAATAACATAAGCCTGAATTTATTACACAATACAAGTTTTCTGCTCTCTGTTATTATCCTGTAGTGAGAAGACTGGCAGTGGTCAGTATAAGATCTAACTCTACTGAGAATATTTTAAATGTAGGTATGTTCATATTTGAGGCAGTGGAAAGAACAGCAGTGTAAATTAAACTGGCTTTAAAATAACTAGTCCTGATAACAGTGTAGCCACCACAGGAAGTAAAACAGCCATGAAGTAAGTTAAACAAATGTGTCCTGTAACTTCACTGTGGATCTGTACAATGGTATTTAACACAGCTCTATCATATGTATTGACTGTGATGTCTAATTTTAAGAGAGCTTATCGTGTTCATAGAGTAAGATACAGCCCTCTAGTATGTAGACGACAGGACCCAGAACCTAACAGCACTGAACAGCTGTCAGTAGGTGATATGAATTCTTCATTATTCTGTCAGATCATGGGACCTAAGTCCACATTGCCTGTCCGTAGTAGTCTGTCTAAATGTGCTCTTTTGATTGTTTCACTCTGCACAGGGTAGACTTGTGTTGTAGTGGAATAAGGAAAAGGAGAGATGATAAGTATTTTTGTCTCATCTCAGTAATTGGAAGGAAGAATTCTCATTGTCTTTGGGAGACAGAAAGAGCAAGATCTTAGAGTGGCTTCTCCACAGCTATTTGTGGTAGACTTGCCATTAATGTTGAGCTTCTCCTCATAGGTTTATAATTTCTTTAAAGAAATTTCTTATCTATCTTGGGCATTGCAACATAACTTCTAGAGTCTTGTGCCTGTACGTGACACCAAAATCTCTTTTCTAGAACCAGCATTTCTTGAAATAATTAGCTGCATTAATGGCACTAAATCTTTCCTTAAATGGTGAGAAAATAACAAGAGTGAATTCTCACTGTGAATACCCACTCTGAGCTAATTTCCACTTTGAATCATGATCCTTGCACGTGGTCTGTTTAATGCCAGATACTATCCCCTGCCCTTTAAAGGGCAAGAAATCTGCAATATAAATTTACTACTTTTGACTTTTGACTCTGTCCTGTGTTAGAGGACTCATGAAGATTCACTGCAAATGCAGAGAAAGGAAAGTTGTATTTATAACCTTTTTAGGTGCATTTGTACCCTTATTAGGTGTATTTTAATGCCATTTTCCTTAGCTGACAGAGCTGAACATTTTCTTGTGATCTATCTGACTGGCTAATTGTACAAGGGCAGTACATGTGCTTTCTCTTCTGAGTAGCTGTGGGTGGGTGCTGAAAGCAAAATGTTATGCTTGCCAGCATTGCGCAAAGAACGACTTCAGCAGCAGTGTAACAAGTTTGTCTCACAATTTCACAGTGAGGTTTATTTTAGTACAACATTGTTCTCAAAGTGCTATAATTAATGGGTCAGAAGACAATTTTGCTTAAAGCTTTTCCAGTGATTTATGACCTCCCAAAAATTACTTTTCCACCTAGTATTTTCCTGCTTGCTCTTCATAAATAGTGATTACTTTTAATGGGAAAATTGGAAGAGAATCCTTTCAAATGATTTGAGCTATGTGAGCATAATAAAAGGAGTTTCTTCTGCTATTAAAAAAGTTAAACTTTTTAAAGGTGAAGTCTTTCGAAAAGCTAGAAATACTTTTTCACTATTAATATTTTCTACAAGATTCAACATTCACAGTTCAAGCAAGCGTAGCCTTAAATGAAAGGTTTGACATAGACATAATTGTTAAGTATTAATGTATTCCCTTGCTTCTCTTCTTTAGGACTACCACTGATTTTCCCATGAGGAAAAAAAAAAAAGAGGTGAAAAAGAAAAGACAAATGGAATGGCATCAGCATAATTCAGCTCTTTCGCATGGCAGCCCAGCCACCATGAAAATAAAGACCACAAATTATTCTCCTCCCACTAAAGCTAGGACAAATTTCTTCAGTAAAAACCCACAACAATTAATCACAAAGATGACAAAATGTCACAAAGAGAGTCAAGTCATACAGTTGGTAGTAATATATGATTAAGTAGGGATGACCACAAGAGCAAGTTGTAAGTTGACATTAAACTAATATTTTGTAGTGTAAACCAAGAGTTAATCATTGAAAAATCTAGAACCCATATAGGTCTTCAATTAAATTATTTTTCTGTGTCAATTTATGGAAATGAAATCTGGAAATCCACTATAGCAATGTAGTGAAATTAACTGCATATATGGTGATATAGTGAAATTAACTATTATAGATATAGTGAAATTAACTATCATAGATATAGTGAAATTAACTGCATGTTTTTCCAAACAGTAGCTGCTTGTAGCAGTGATAAGGCTTGGTGTTTATAGTTAGTGCTGGAACATCAGGAGGAATGGTATGCAGTAAGACTCTTGCTTGTAGTTATCCCTATGGAGACCAAGGTCGATGCTTGCTTCTGCTGACTTTCTTGTGCGCTGGAAGCGAAAGAGCAGAGAAGTGGTCACACCTGCGACCCTGTGGTGGGGAGGAGCGGGTTGGACAGGTGACCCAAACCTGACCAAAGGGATTATTCCTTCCCATATGCATCATTCTCAGTATAAAGCTGGGGGATCATGAGAGTCTTGCACTCTTCTCTTATGGCCGGCGTCCCAGGAGGACTCCGTCCAATTTTTCTGCCTTTGATCCCAATCTATGCATCCCTGAATCCAGCTCCTGCCTGCTGCAGAGTACAGTCCGGAACTTTCCCGGGGCATGCCCTGCAGCGTCTGGGTGACGTATTGGTCATTGGTGGTGGGGAGCTTGGTATTGGTTTTGTACGTATTTGTATATTTGTATATATTTCATTATTATTTTTCCTATTATTATAAAACATTATTACTGTAGTTAGATGAAAGCTGTTTTAACTTTTCCAACCCGTAAGTCTCTTTCCCTTTTCTCTTTCCCCTCCTTTGGGGAGGCAGGGGGTTAACAAAGAGCATCTGTCGTTTATGTAAGAGCCAGCCCATCTTCAAACTGTGACACCAAGAGAAACAATTAGTACTGAATGGAATAAATTCATAACATGACAGGGCCAGTCAGAAATGTCAGCATTCCCATTTCTTTATAGTTATCTGTAAAAGAAGATGGAAACATCTGGGATATGCTTTAAAAATGGCAGATATACCACCAGGCAATTGAAGGAATTTGTAAATGGGTCTGAATGAAAGAGCCTTCATATAAAAAGCACATTAAGAAAGAAACCTAGCAGCAGAGAGGCAATGTTAGGCACAGTCCATCTGAGAAATAGTTTTGTTAATACCTCTGAAAAACTTTTGAAAGCCTCGAAATAGTTCAAATTCTTATTTAACTTTGCTTATTTATTTTAATTTATGTATTCTTTCATGTTACTTATGTGGGTTTTCTTGAATAGGTTTTCCAATTACTAAGCCAAGTATTAAAAATGAATACAATATATAAGGTACAGAAAATTTTAGTAAGCATAATTGGGCTCTCAGTGCTGTCAACAGGAACAGTGTTAAATTGGTGTCTTGCAGGCAATATGCAGCTTTGGAAAACTACTGCCTTGCCATGTTAGTGAGATATCTTACTACAGTGTGTACCGGATTAGAAATAATTGAGACAACATTGAGTGTTTTGGGAACAGTCAAAGGCAGTTGCATTTTTTTCAGTACTGACAAACGCTACTAACTCACTGAAATTCTGTTGTTCTTAAATTCTGTGGCAGAATTGCCACTTACTGTATTGGGCCCATGCTTTCAGCTTGTTGGTCCAAGGTTATGTATCAAGAAACCCTCAACACATTCTTTGCTGACAAACCAGTTAGGGCTGAATTTATGGTAAGATTTTGAATACTCTCGACTTACAGTGTAAGGCATGAGAGTTCATTGATTGTGAAGCCAGACAGTGCCTTTGGAGTTATCTTGACTGACTGTCTCCACTTTGTGGGCTATGAGTCTTCCTTTAATTAATTGCTGTGATGTGTCGTGGTTTGAGCCCAGCTGGCAACACAGAACCACGCACATTGCTCACTGGTTCCCCGCACCGGGACGGGGAGGAGAATCAGCAGGAAAAGGGCAGCCCTTGTGGGCTAAGATAAGGACAGTTTAATGAAACAACACAGAGAGAGGGAGAGGAGAATGGTAATGATAACAACACTAATGCTAACAAGAGAGAATACAAACGAGTGATGCGCAGCACAATTGCTCACCACCTGGAACGGCAATGAGAACTAGAGCCACCCTGTGCCTTGCCGGGCCAGCCCCATAGTTACATACTGGACTGGACGTCAGTGGTATCGATACCTGAGTTTAGGTCAGCTATCCACCTCCCAGCTTCCTTGTGAAAATTATCATAGTCGAACCCAGGACACTATGCAAAGTTAAGTGAATCATCAGAATAATGTCTGGCCTTAACCTAAATACGTCAAGAATGTAAAACCCATCCTAGTTTTTTGAAGTTGTTCCAACCATTAATTCTTCCTGTTAAAATGTTATGCCTATTTGTCTAATATTATCTAGTTTGAAGCTTTAGGCTTTAGTTCATGTTGTCTGCATGTATGTCAACATGAATCAGATCATACTCCATCTTACTTTCTGATGAGAGATTGATCTTTCGTAGTCTTTCCTGAGAAGACATTTTTTGACATTTTTAGGACTTACATGGGTTTTCTCTCTATTTTTCAGCACTACTGTATATAAGAGGCACAATATTAATGTCTTTGCAGAAACTTTTCCTAGGCGGTTCATAGCCTCTCCCATGGGTACTGAAAAGCCTTCACTTTCTATTAGACCAGCAGCAATTGCTTCAATTCTGTCTTCTCATCCAGAACTCTAAAACTGTGCTAAGGCATACTAGTGATAAAAATAATCCTGTTCTCATATAGACTATTATAAAATACAATATGTTTTAGAACATGGAAAATGCACTGGTTAAAAAGCTGACTATCAGCACAGTTTTTTAATGTGTTTATCTTAATAGGACTATCACTCAACAGGACTATAAATGAAAAAAAAAGAAAAGGTATTTTTGTCTGTATTTTAATGAAGTGTAGGGCTTAGCTTGAATTTAAATGTTTTCCTATTTATAAGCTTCTGTGTTATGAGTTATTGTAATGCTTGCATGAAAACCATAAACGTATTTCAACATTTCCAAATATCTCAGTGTTAATATTCAGTATGTCTTTAAAATATTAAGTCGTGTATTGCTAAAATCTTTATTTTTGTATATACAACTTAGCAAAATGACATTTATGCTTAGTTTATTTACCAGTGGTTAAAGAAAAGTACTTAATTTATTCTGCATTTGTAATTAAGCAGTTTTTCCATGGTAATGACACCTATGTTCAGATTTCATTAGCTTTTTATTTAAAAGAATCATGAAGAAAATTGCAGTGATTACAGGAATCTCTATGATACAGGACACAAAGATGTGCTTTTTTGGTAAGTCTTCTGTACCACAGTACTTGTTATATCTGATAGCAGCTCAGATGAATACTTGCCTAGACATTCTCTTCTCAAATTTGTAGTTGAATACCCAGATACTTGGGTTGCTTCCCTGCTGACTGAAGTGAGAACTGATTTGTACGACTGCAGTTATTAATACTTCAGGCCTCTGTCCTACCCTTCTTTTGATGTGGTTTCCGCAAGGAACAGGACTGTCTGAGTTATAACAAAAGCTAGAATAAATCAATTGTAAGACTATTAACTGTAAAGAAGCCTTGGTCACAGCCTGAGTGAAAGATGATAATCACTGGTTTAAATATATTTGAAATATTTGATTGCATGTAGCACACATAATGGATGAAGTCGTAAGGGGTCTGTGCTGTTGAGTCCAACTCCTGTTCAAAGTAGAGTAACCTAGAGCAGGTTGCTTAGGGCCATATCCAGTTGAGTTTAAAATATCCCCAAGGACAGAGAATCTACAACACCTCTGGGCAACTTGTTACAGGGTCTGACCGCCCTTACAGTAGAAAAGTGTTTTGGTTTTCGTTGGCTTTTTTTTGATCAAAATGGAATGTTTTGTAATTGTCTCTTGATTTAGTTTGCTCTTTGTTTTCTTAACGGTAGTGATGGAAATATTTTGTCTTGCTAAGTAGAACCGCAAGAGACCTCAGAAGCTAAATTTCAGCATATCATTACTCTAAAGCAAGATAAATTCTACTTAAGTAATTCCTGATAAGGTATCATGTAAGCAAAATGTTTTTCAAAAATTCTCCAGCGAAAAAGATCTGCAGTTTTAAGGCAATGTGTTGCACTGCTTCACTGTCTTACATCTGAGAAACTTCCTGATGCTTAAGGTAATTTCACTTCACTGTGATTAGCCCAGTACTTCTTGTCTGTTTCATAGGGCCATGGAGAAACTATTTCACTGTGGAAGACTTTTTTGCATATTTTAAGACTGTTGTCCTGACCGTTTCAGTCTTCTCTTGACTATATCAATCCAGTTCTGAGTCTTTCCTCCTATGTCATGATTCCAAAGCCTCTGATCATTCAACATACTTTTACTTGAATTTTATTTTCTGAACGAGTCATGTCTGTCTTGAGGTACTATGCAGCTTACAACATGGTACTCCAGCTGAAGCCATACTGATAATAAATAGAATTATTTTTTCAACTGTCTTGCACATAATGCTTTGTTGTACTTTTCTTTATGCGTATACATTTCATATGCTACTCACGCATGTGAGTTTAGATTTAATTTGCAATTAACAGTGGGCAGTGTAAAATAAAAATACAAACAGTTGTGTATGCAGAATGCCTGTTACTCTGTGTAAATGCAGTTTTAGGGTTTTCCATCACTTCTATCCATACATGAATTATGATTTTTATATATATAAACTTAGCAAAAGTAAGGTACTGTTATTCACAGGGTACTTGGGCTTCAAAAAGTCTAGGGACCAGTGATCTAATGTGGATAGATTGTGGTGGAATGCTGATTGTTAACTGAGTCATGGCTAGTCCTCTGAATATTGTTAAACTTTCTTGTGCTTTTAAATAGCGCAGTAAAGATTTGCTTATCAAATAAAACCTACAAGAGAAGGTTGCAAGCACTGATTTGAAGAAAGCACAGTTAGAAGAAAATTGAGAGGAAATAGTTACAAGTATGGAAAAGAGTATTAGATGTGGGACAAGACAATCAGTGTAATTAGTTTAATCAGTCCTCAGGGACAGATCAAAAAGCAAAGGACTAATCTGCAAACATTGAGAAATTTAACTGAAGTATGCCATTGAACTAATAAGAACAGTACTGCTGGGTGAATTGTTTAGAGTGATAGTTTTGAGGATGCACATAAAGCACAAAACACAATGTAAAATAGAACTGTGACTAACTAGGTAGCTTATGACAAAGAAACTGCTCAGGGAAAACAACATGTTATGCTTAAACCTTCTTTGTTTCTACTTTTCTTTATTCCTACACCTCAGATTCTTGATTCTGAGTGAAGCAGAAAGGCATCTGGCAGGTGCCTAGTTGCACAGCTGATGCCATGTGCAAGGCTTTGTCTTTGATAAGTACTTGGACTTTGAAGAATAAAAACCACAGAGACAGACTAACTTGAGGGGGCAAGAGCATGTTTGCCAACAAGTGAGGAAGACTTTAATCTAGATTTGGCAAGAAATGGTGACCAAAACTTGCAAAGTTTAAGGATGCTGAGAAGCAGTACTGAAGTGCCCGGGGACACAACATGAAGGGCATTATCGTATTTCCACTCAGAAAGCAGTATTACTATCTCAGACCTTTCTCAGACAACTGTGCATCAACTCACACAGCATGGGGAACACACAGGAGAAGTCCAGGTGCAGCTGCAGAGCTATGATCTCATTGGGATCACAGAGACATAGTGAGATAGTTTGCTTGAATAGAGTGTTGTGACGAACAGATGTGAAGTCTTTATGTAGGACAGATTGGGAAGGCAAGGAAGAAGGACTGAAGTTTTCACAAAGGCACAAAGCACATCAGATTTGCATGTTTATGGGTAAAGGAGCATTGAAGAATCAACAAGAGTGACTTCATCGTCAGTGTCTGCTACAGATCACCTAATAACAAGAAGTAGATGAATTTTTCTTTAGACAACCAGAAGAAACCTTACAGATGCAGGCCCTGATTCTAGTGAGGAACACAAGCTACTCCAGCACCTACTGAAAGATGGCTAGGTAGAACAATCCAGGAGTGTGTTTAATACAATTTCCTGATCAACAAGCTGACTAGAGAAGATGTTCTACTGGATGTGTTACCCTCAGAAAGAACTGATTGGGAGTGTGATGGTCATGACGGTCTTGGCTTTAGCCATTATGAAATGGTAGAATTTAAGACACTGAGAGAAGTGAGCAAGATTAATAACAGAATTCAAACATGGACTTCAGTAGAGCAGAAACATGATGGACTACAGACTTACTACGTTAACTTGATCCCAAGCACCAAGTGTCTGTGGGGTCATTCAGTCTATTTGGCTGCATCCGTGTTTATGTGATTTATCAGACAGACAATCAGAGCTAAAGCTTTAGATTCAGGCTCCTTCTCACATTTTTACAATTTAATGTATCCACTAAACACAAAATCCTTGAAACTCATCTATTTATTACTTTTTCCCTGTTTACAGACAGTATTTTCCTGATTTTCTTGTAGTTTTATTTAAAAATAAATAATTTCACCCTCTTTGTGAGAAGGGGATATGAGTTCTTGGAATTTATTTTCTAGTTCCAAATCATGTGTGCACTATATAATGAAATGTCACTGACAAGAATGAATGAAGAGGTCAATAGGTGAAACATGGAAATGAAGTGCTGTAATTCTGAGGAAACCACACAGCGAATTTTCCTGGTTTATGAGACTGTCATAACTTCTAACATTCAGAATGAAACTATGCGAGTTGATCAAGTACTACTGTGTGTTGGATTTACTCCGTAAGAGTTGTCTATGCTTTGTTGCAAAACCATTTTTCTCCACAAATGTTTCTTATGGAATGACATCTTATGGAATCACTCAAAAGCTTCATGCATTTTCTCTTTCTTTCCTAGTCTCTAATTTGTATTTAAGAAGCTGAGAGAATGAAAACTTTGGAGGTGAGGCAGTTAAAACAGTACAAGCAGGAGAATTTCAGGCTTCATCAGTCTGTCTAGCACATAGGTCTTATGACCAGACTTTCAAGTAAGCTTAGGGCACCTTCACAGTCTTCTGCTAGCATAGTCTGCTTTTGTGCTAGTGCTGCACCACTGAAAAATTCAACTAAGTTTTAAATGCCGCCTTACGTCCTTACCTCCAAGCTAGATGCCCTCTCTCCCTACGCATTGCTTCAGGAATATTAGGTGCGTAGGCATGGTATTCATGAAGACATTGTGCTAACGTGTTAGGAGTATCATACAGCTGATGTGCAGACCTGTGCTTAGGCTACGTTTCTAAGAGAAATATTATATCCATACAGAAGAAATATCAAGACAGTTCTTCCAGCTTCTGAGTAAGTGCTCTGTTTGACAGTAGAGGATGAGAAGCAGAGTATTGTCCCTTTTTGACTATGTTTTGTGTGACAGTTTGTAATTTTCTAAGCACTACTGATAGGCTTCGAACTTCAGAGGTGAGCTATGTGGGGAATTCCTTCTATGTGGCTCTTGACTGAGCTCAGCATGAGCTAAACTGAGCATGCCCAGCCCATAGCTGACACTGTAGTTGCCCAGTAGAAGAAATTTAGAATCCTGGCAACTATAATGAGAAAACTTGTAGACCTCTAGGTATAGACAGTGAATTTTAAGGAGTGTTATGTTGGACATGGATCCTCAGGGTGTCATGTAAATACCTTTAACTTCCCTAAGACTATGCCTTGGAGTGCATAGAGTATTCTTTGTAATCTAAGAAAGACAAGAGATCTTAGAAAAGTAAGAGATAAGAAGGGAAAATGTAATTTTCAGATACCTACTTCTTTATGTTACTTTCTTCTAATCTGAGCCACTTAAAAATATTAGTGTTCCTTATTTTTTGGTCTGAAGTACGTGCCTGTGCAGGACATGGAAGAGGCTCCAATTTCCTGAGTGCAATTCTCTGACTAAGATGAATGTAGTCCTGATACAGTGACTCAGAGGGAGTTCTGTTCATTTCTAAGGAACTATAACAGACTGTCAACTTCAAGTGATTCCTTCCATCCACATACATACTGTTGTCTATTGTGGCACAAAGAGAAAAAGAAGGATGGGGCATTACAGGAAGGTTAGATCTGCAGTAAGATGCTGCAACCTTGCAATCTGTGAGCTGTTTCTCAGGTGCTGCTATGTGGTGCACTGGCTTTTTGGAATAAATCACATACACTTAAGAAAGAAAAAGAAAATATTAGGGCCTTTGGCCAAAGGAAATGAAAATAAAATGCATGTTTTTTGACTGAATGTAAGGTACATGCTGTGGCACACCTTGGAATTGTGATGCTCTGAGGCAAGTTGTGGATCTTTTCTGGCACACATCCACATTTCTTTTCCATAGAAGGCAATGTCTGAGGAGAAGGGATTTTGTATCCTCGGTATCTGATTAAGAAGAAATCCTGTGTATTATAGATGTTGGTGAAGTGTTCACTGTGTTAGCAGTTTTGACTGAGTTTTTTCTCAAGGAAAAGCCTAATAAACTCCAAACTCATCTTTCCTCCTGCAGGCTGATAGATAGAAGATGATCCTGATCTTTTGGGAGCATTCAATCCCTGATCCAGAGACTCAGGTGGCGTCCATCAAACAAGGAAGGTACAAACAAACTGTATTGACTCAATTGAAGCATTTTCAACCTCTAAGACTGTTTGTTTAAATATATTTTGTCTGAAGGAATGGTGAAATGCAAGGTGAAATTATGAAATGCAAAGCAAAGTTGCAATAACCAAAGGAATAACCAAGGCTAGCTGTTGATGCAAACCTGATAAAAGTGACTGGTGTAGCCAGTAGAAGTCACATTGTTATGTACTCAATTCAGCTGAGAAAAACAGTTGGTAAATCAATATTAAAGTACGTAAGATAGAACAATGGCATCTTTAAATACCATACCATGTTCCTTCTGCTAGTTTGCATTAGAGTAGACAAACAATGGTTTTAGTTTTAATACTGCATGTTACTTCTAATTTTTCTGTTAAAGCAAACTTGGAATCCCTCTGCAATAATTTTAGTGTGCTTAGTAATGAGCTTATCACTATGTAGCTAGCCATCAGTTAACTGCTTCAGGATTCCAGCTGTTATCTCAATGCAGCACTACAGTACACCTTGCTTATATATTGGTGATTGCTATTAGCTCTGATGACTTTTCTTCACATTCTATCGAGCAACAAGCACATACTCTCAAGCAGTTATGCCCATACTCTGACTGATGTCTTTAACTGTGGCATTACAACACAAAAAAGGGCAACGTTCATCTCCAAACATGGATTTTCTTTTGGTATTTCATCACTTTAAAATTCCAGAAATCTTCTGGTTTAGTAAGGCTTGTGACACCAATACCCACAACATTATCATTTGGATGCTGAAATAGTATGTCTGGATGAGTGGACTGCCAGATGGATTGAAAATTGGCTGGATGCCAAGTTCAATGGCTTGATATCTGGTTGGCAGCCAAGAAATAGCAAGGAGAGCACTCCAGAAGCCAATACTAGGGTCAGCATTGTTCAGTGTCTTCACTGAACATCATCCAGTGGCCTAGATGATGACATAAAATACATACTTAGCAGATCTGTGAATGATACTAGTGGGAATGGACTACATAGCTAATGTAGACTCCAGAGAAACCCTAAGAAACTTGAAGTTTGGATTAATGGAAACCTAATAAAATTCAATGAAGAGAAGTGCAGTTTTATCTAGGATGGAATAACATTGCACATGGGTGCAGGCTGGGTACCAAGTGGCTGAGTAGCAGCCCAAATCAGGATCACAACTAAGGCCAAGTTGAATTTAAGCCAAAAGTGTGTTCTCAGTGTAAGTCACATGTCATACACCGGGCTACATGTGTGGAGTGTGTGGCCAACGAGTTGAGAGAAGTTACTATTCCATTGCAGTTGGTGAGACTGCACCTTCTGGAATATTCTGTCTGGTTTGGGATGCCCTGTTCAAAAGAGATACAGAGAAATAGGGGAAGTTCCAGCAGAGTGTGACAAAGATGGTCAGATGCCTAGAGCACATGATCTATGGATAGAGATTGAGGGTATGGGCCTTGCTTAGTTTGAATAGAAAGCTAAGAGGGAATGTAATAGCAGCTTGCAGCCACATGAAGGGAAGTTAAGAAGTTGAAGCCAAATTCTTGATAGTAGCTGGTGATACAGCAAGGAGTAGTGACCACAAATTGCAGCTTGGGAGATTCAAATTATGCATTAGGAAAAACTTATTCACCCTAAAGATAAAGAAACACTAGAGTGGCTTGCCCAGGGGAGTTCATGGAATCTCCACCCTGAGAGATTTCAAAAATTTAGCCAAATATATCCACAGCTAGCCTGCTCTAAACTTGGCAATGGTCCTACTGTGAGCAAGAGGCTCCTATAGGTATCTTCTAGTGGTGCTGTACAGACAATATTGACATGATTCTGTGATTTGGTCTGAACAACTTAACTGATGATATCTTAAAAAATTTATTGTTATTATACTTCTGATCTCTATGGCTTTTCTTTTTTTAAAACAAAAAAGTAATTAATTCATCTGCATAACAAGACACTAACTTAGAGCACGTAACAAACAGAGAAACCAAGAAGCTGAAGCTAAGAAGCACAGTTAGAATTTCTTGTCTCTTGTTTCTGTTCTCAAAATTACAGGTCTTGTCTCCATCCTTGACTATTTTAATGACAGAATTATTTTACACTGACTCATTAATGGTTCATTAGGGAATATGTGCAAAATCATGCACCAGAGCTCATTTTTTATTATGCGAACCACATAAGGACATACATTTATTGTTAAAATCATTTAATACACACAGTTTTGGAAATCCATGCAGAATATTTTTTTCTTCCTTTTTTTCAGGTAACATTAGCTGCTTTCATAACTCAGGAGTTCCAAGACCATCCATCCAATATAATTTTATTTTAATTTGCTTAAAAGAATAACTTCAGTAACTGATATGAAGTAACAGTGATGCTGAAACACTAATCTGTGAGGCTTTGTTTCATAATGACCTTACTCACAAAAGTTAAACATGGCAAGTCATATTGGCAAAACCAGGTATTTTTAATTTTCAAGAGCTCAATGCTAAGGACTGTAACATTAACCTTCTTTGAAACACTCTGAAGTTTACAACAACAACAACAAAAGAAGTATTGGTTAACAGAGAAGCAGTCCAGGGAACTACAAAAACCAGTCTTCTGGTGAATGACAAGGAATGGAGAGGCAGTGCAGTAATTTATTCTTTAGTAATTTGCAGTAGGAAATTCTTGATTTATCAAATGTACTGTATGACATATGATGCCAAAACACTCTTATAACCTATGTTATGATCACTAATAGTATACACTGTGATGTATGTCTCTCCATTCTGCACTCTGGGATTGAGCCTAGAATGTTTTGTCTACATTGTATTTTAGAAAGTATTTTCTTATAATTTTTCTCCGCGAAGTGACATCAAATGTAGAATTTTTATATAAGGATAGTTGGGAACCTTGGACAGAATAACTTGGAAAGATTTCTTAAAATGGATAGGAATCTCAATGCTGTTTCACTATTTTAGAAAAAGAGAGATTTATGATCATGGCTTTATTTTTTCTATTTTTTTGTAATGTCTGGGTTTTTTGGCTGAATATCTAGTTGTCCGGTCATTTTAAAAGCACAATTACTCCCATCCTTTTGAAATTCTGTGGACTTTTGGAGCAAAATGTAATTTATTTAGATTCCTTTGAGAATACCAACAGTATGTTTTTTGTAATAAAAAAAGATCTAGGTACATATATATTCTGTTAAATATTTACAGATGGAAAGAACATTTGTTATTTTAGTGAGATAAGGCCTAAAGAAAGAAAGAAAAAAGGATAAATTAGTTTTCCTTAGAATTGATTTTGCTTTTAGATATAAATGGATTTGACAGCCAGGCTTATTTTAACCTTCAAGCTTGGTTGAAACTGTAATATGGATAGAAAAGGAGATGCAGCCATCAGCCATCACTATAGTGTCTGAAAAGAAGCAATGCTACAGTGCAAAGTGTAGGGAGGGGGAAAGAGAGGAGATCTGTCTGCCTCAGAAAATCTATTTCTGGCCTCCTACTGCATGACATCTCTTATTTATCCTGAGGTTGTTGATCTAAACCAGAAAAGGGAGCGTTGCTTGCTTTTAATTTACTTTTTCTTTTTTTGCTACCTAAAGTTTTGTGCCCACATTATTTAGCAAGGTCAGCTAGACAATTCTTTCCCTTCTAATGGATTTAATTAATTATGATGAATCATGTCTTAAAATGTGCTATTTTACCAGAAAACATTCACAAGGAAAAATGACTTGTTGGCTTAATTGCTTGCATCACCTGTCAGACCTAAAGGCTGGTATTTCTGACAAACCATATATTTACAAATCAGTTCCAAATGGAGTAATGAAAAATGTTTGTAGTTGTATGATGAATATTTGAACAGTTCATATACATTGCAAGTTGTTTTGTGGCATTGTCTAAGGCCCAGAACTTGCAAACTTTCATGCATACATTTAGTTTATGCACAAGTAGGTCTGTTGTGCATAAAATTAACTGCATGTGTCTTCACAGGATCAGTCTTGAAAGCACAGGCAACTTTGCCTATCAGGTATTAGTCTTGTGGCGCATCAGAACTGTAGAATTTTGATTCTGAAGTTCTACAAATTAAGTAAAGAAAGAAATCACAAGCTTTTGAGAACATGTACTCAAAAGCAGATTTCAAAATATTTTGAAAGAGCTGCCAGCAGTGTATGTGGTTATATATTGCTCGTGTTGTGAGATTGAAATATGTAAACAGTGACCAATAATTATAAAAATCCCGTTTGGCTAGTTACCAGTGCAATTTTAGAATGCAGGAATGAAAATGCTTGTTCCTTCATTCTGTCTGTTCCTTTTCTATGACTTTTCAGGATGTTTATAAATCCAAAACTCCTTTTCTTTAAATGTTTATACCTCAACTTTTGAATAAGTATTGGCCAGTTCCTTGAAGAATAGACTGAGATCAAAATCTGCTTTGAGCTGGGTGAGTTAGGTTTCATTAAATGTAGGGTGAGACTTCAGGTCACTAAGATCTTAAAACTTTGAATTTCCATTTTGCATTCATTTTTCCACTGACTGATAACTACAATAGGACCTTTTTTCCCCTCTCTGTAAATGCAATATCATTGTATATTTTGAACTATTTAATAACATTTTGATCCCAAGCAAATGGTAGAAAATGACAGCTTATGCATAAACCCCTTTCCATCTGTGGAAACGGTTCAAGTTTATATGAGGATATTTATGAAGTATTTTAGTTAAAATATGTTTATATAGCAAACACACGAACATGGTAACAGCCTTTCTGCCTAAGCTGCAAGTAAGATGCTAATTAAATGATCTCTGACATTGCTGTCCGATCTGTTCATCTGTTCTCTGCAACTTGGCAGCAGGAATAATTCTTTAAACTTACTTTTTTTATCCTTACGTCATGTCTTAGATACATCAGTAAAACTGTTTATTTTTCCCTTTTCCTAACCAATGGGATTCTGTGTTCTATTTAATTACTGGGTTAGATTTTTTGTTTGATTTCTGGCTAAGGCCTCCGTTTACTGTACAAGTCATGAGTCAAATTTGCATATTGATTCAAATTAAATGTTTTAGAATTCCATTACACAGAAATGACAGAAGTGGAAAAAACCCCATAAATTACAATGCAGTTTGTGAAATGGTATGATTATACCTGCTCGGCTCAGGAACATTTTAGAATCATTTACAACTGTACAAAGGCTTATGTATGGGGATATGCAATACATTGTAATTTTAAGACAAAAGTCCTGAAAGTCCTGGAAGTTACACCAAGTAATGGTTTGCAGAGGCTTTTCTAGATTGTTCATTCAGAATTTTTTCCAGTGCTCTTACATGAAATCCTACATAGTAATTATGAAACCCAGACAATAAGAAAATGAATAACTGGAGGTCTCTTTGCAGATCTACTGCTTATGATTTACTTATGACATTTTAAAATAAAATTTAGAGGACAGAAATTGGAGATCATGTCCTTGGTACTTAAAAGCGGAGAATGTTCATACAGGTGTTACTAATAGTATGTGATTATGGATAGTTGCACAAAAAATAGATTTTCTGTATCTTAATTTTGAAATAAATGTCCTTTTAAATTTTAGTTTTCTTGTTACATATTTCATAAGACTATGATGATTTTTTTTAGGTACAGAACATCATACTGTCCAAGTGTTCATTTTAGTCATATTTATTAGTGATAGGAAGTCAGCAATCAGGAGAAAATAAAATAAATTATGGAAAAGAAAGCAAAGTGTTTGGCTGTATCTGGGCTGAAGGAAAAAGGGCTGTTAGCTGCCGTAGACAGATGCCTCCTAGAAACATGAAGGTCCAGTACACAAAATAATTGTGTATTTTGGCAAAAGTTGCAAGCACACAAAATTCAAAAGCTAACGGTGGATTGTTGCTGATTATACCTCTTTTTGTCACCTGTTAGAGCTTCCTGCTTCCGCTAAGATCTTCAACAAAATTTGTCATGGATAAAATGATCACCAGCTTTTTAATTGTAGGACCACACATTTGGGTGGCTTTCAATTCACCAACCCATACAAGATGATAATGAGCTCACCAGACTTTAACCAGTCTAATCTAGTTGCCTGGATTCCCTCAACATCTAACGGAGAGAGGCAAGTTTCTCTAGGATGGGAATCATTATACCCTGAGAAAAGTATGTGTGAGAAATAGGAGGAATCACCTTACAGTTGCTGCTGCCTGCTTAGTTAACAGCAAAGAAAACTTCCACAACCAGTATAAATGCAAATGTAGATGCAAATATTAGGTGAGGTGAATTCACTCATGGTAGAATGTTAGTAGAAATATTAGTGTTAAGAACATGATTTGCTGAATCCAGATCTTTATGTCTTAAGTAAAAACAATAAATTATTTTCAGATTAATGGAGATCATGAATGTGCTTATTTGGTTCATATTTGCCCATAGCAATTGTTAATTTTAACTCCAGAGCGATAACAAGCAATCTTACTTTTGTTGGTCTCCACTATTCTCAGAAGATACCATATCACTTCAACAGGCAGAGCAAGCAGGGCACCCTTCAACTGGCAAATCAAGAAAATAAACACTATATACTGACAGTCTGATAAAGAATCCTCCCCACACCTCCCATCTCAGCTGTAAATCCAGCTTCTTTTTTTCCCTTTAAGTAGTATGCTGTTGTTCCAAGTTCAGGGTGCTTATTCTCCTTTTCAAAGGAAAGATGCATCTTGCAGAGTGGGAAATAAAATCAAATCTTCGAGGAGAATGAGAAATAATGCTTTTAATTCTTTGTGTTTAATTCTTTGTGTTTATTTTGTTCTGATTCATAGTTCTCTGCAATTTGGGGCCTTGTATATATTTACTGTAAGTTACACACACTTCTCTGTAAGCTATATACATTGTTTTCAAAGCAGTGATATTTTCCTCTCCCATTTGTTTTCGAAGAACTAATATTTAGAGCTAATATGGCTCTCACTCGAAGTAGATATTTGTGTGATTATTATGCTTTACTGCTTTGTTTGGGAGCCTCACCAGTCTTGACCACAATCTGTCTGTTTTTATTGAGAGATTAAATCCATTCTACTTGTCAGTCTTTGCTTTAGGGGACTTCATAGTCATCAGGCATTACGATGTTTCTAGTTCTTTATTGGTTCTGCTGACCTTACAGTATTCAGTGAGACATAAATGGCCCTTCTGAATGGTGTGCAGTGGAAGGTCATTCTCCAGCCTTATAGGCAGCATCACAAACTACAAAAGCAAAATAAGCTGTCTTTTTAAACAAAATCTAGAGGGGAAATCTCAGGTTCTGAGTCTGATGTCCTATGCGCCTTTCACAGCTCATTGACGACAGTAAGAGTTTGCTATGGATGCCTGAGGAGAGAATGTTTCTAACTGTTGTGAAGTAGACCTTTTTTTCCTCCAGACCTGTCACAAGTCACTGAGGTTACTTGTGTGAGTAGCATTATAGTACACCTTTATACAGTAACAGCGAGTACACAGAGACTAGGCAGGTTTTATATCTCCAAACTGAAGTCTGCATCGTGTTCCTATGAACACAAATTGACAGGTTTCATGTAAGACTCCAGAGAAGCTTGGTTCTAGTAGCAGCAATTCTAATTGGGTTCAGTTTCAGCAGTGATGTGAAAAGATGGTGCAAATAGAAGTGATGCACACCAAACAACATGACCCTGTTAAGTCTGATTTATTAGGCAGACTAAGTGAGTGAGAGGTGGTGCACGGAAGTCTTCTCATTCACATGCACCTATACACACGTATCATCAACTTAGACCTGCCCCAGATACCACTCTGACTAGGTGGTGCACATGAGCTTTGGGGAATGTGACAAGCCCTCTGACCAGTCTCCATACGGAGCTTCAGCAACAGCTTAGCGCCTGTGTGTTACAGTTCCTCTATCTGTGTGTGCTTCTTCTATGTGGTGTTGGACATCTGCAAACGGATGTGCCTCTGATCTCTACCATTCACAGTTTTATAGCCAAGTGTTGCTAGAGGCCACAGATAAGTTTGGTCCTTGATGATATTGCTGCATACCTTTCCAGATTCTTCTCCTGTTGGCTGTTGCTGATTACATTCTTTCCTGCTTGCCATTGCTCATTACACTCATTTCCTGCTCACTTTACACTTGGGTCTTGGCCAAGAAGACAAGGCCATAGTACTCCCTTGTCAAAAGAGGAAGACAAAAGTAACTCATAAGAAACCAGTATTCATCACAATAAAATCATACTCATATCGCACATTTGATGGGTGTCTAAAGGTCAGTCTCAGAATCCCAGTCCTCACATCTTCCCTTCAAGTATTTATACACCATCATTCATGCTGCGTGCATGACAGATGAATGTGCCATCTGTCACGCTGTTTCACAAATAGCATTATTTATCTTAGAATACAATACTTTCAGGAAGTCTGCCCATAGCACATCATACATATCAGTGGTTTTGCCTGTGATACATTGCCACCATAGCAGAAAATGCATAATGAACAATAATTCATTACTGTTAAGATTTTCTTTCTGCTGTCTTCATTAAATAAATATTATATATTATTTTGCTGTTGGCTCCATGAATACCCTAATTTATTCCTTTAATATGAATTGATTCTTTGAAACAATTCACAATAAATTCAATTTTTTGAGGAAATATCAGTATTCTCTCCTTTAGAATATTCTACAGAAGAATGAACTCATCCCCAATGGCAATACCTTTCTAAATGACCCACAAATACATCATGGTTCTAATTACTGTTTATTTCTTAAGCTTATTTCTGAGTTGCCAAAAGTCTGTTTTAAACAAGGGCTTTCACTCACAGAGACAGTTTATCCCCTTTGATAGTGGAATCTTTATGTCTGAACTGTAAAGTCATGGTCACCTGTCTTTCAATAGATTATGCTTAAGTAGTACCATGTCTAGAATCCGTAGTGTCAAATGGAAAAATTCCCTAGCTCTAAATCAGATCTTCTGATGTCTTCAGAAGCATAGCTGTGACAGAAAAAACCTTTACTAAAATACATTCTCTTTTGTAATAGAGAAGGAACACAATAAATATTGCAGTAGTGAATGCTTTTTTAATGAGAAATAATTTCCACTTGTCAGATGTGTGCTACAAGACGTGAGGAGGTGGGTAGAGTGTAATGTGCTGGAGGGTCCTGATTAACTTGATGGCTGGGCTTGATAAAACACAACAGCCATGTATGAATAAGGTTGCTCTCAAGGGTAACTTTCAAGGTAGTAAGTATCCTTTGCTCCATTCTCAAAAAATAAAGAGATTTGTGATCACAGGGCCTTGACACACTCTTGTAGCTTGGTGAATGCAGGGCTTCTGAGTATCAGCAAGAAGGACCAAATGCGGCCAGGCATGGATACATGTGGGAACTTTAGTCCTTCCATGATGACAAACACTGATCATACAAATACACTAGCTATTCTTTTTACCTTTGTAACTGTGAGACATTTTTCTCTTTTCCCCAGGACACTGAAAACACATCTTTAAGAGCTGACTGTTAATTCTCTAAAAAGTCAGTTGCAGTAAGACATCTGACTCTTTAGATGTAAGCTGATCTTTTCTAATATTCCAATAACAACATGTTATTATGTGAGGAATAATAAGAAGAACGCAACGCAAAGTTTTAGATATCTCTGTGGCTTGTGAAAGGTGAAGTAATAAACAATATGAGGCACTTTTCTCAGACCCCTGTTATATATATATTTCTCAGACCATGTTATAACAGACATGTATTTAGCACAACAAAACCTGTTTACAGCTTCTATCAGTAGGAGGGTCTGCATCACTTGTTAGTTCATCCTTTGATATTTGACTTGAATGGACATACAGTGTAGTTGTATACTAGCGTACACAGGTCTGTTCATGTAGAGTTCTCAGATTTTTTTTGTGGAGAACATGTTCAGCAGTTTGACTGTCTTATAGATAGATAAAAGATTTTTTTTAGTTCTTACCTGATTTTTTGTGGAGTACTGAGAAGTCTGTTGAATTCTAATTCTGCAAATAAAATCAAGCGTTCTGACAAGATATTTCTATACGTGCAGCTAAACATCATTATATGATTGAATAGTGTCTGATAATTGCAATATATAAAAGATATGCAAGAATTACCATTATTTTAACTTTCTGAACAATTTTTAATAGTCTAGTGTTATGCACTCCCCGTGTAGTTAAGTTGTAGTCTGCCATTGTACCGTGTAGCACAAAATCCTAAGGTGGCGAGATCTGTTGTGGTATCATGGGATGAAACAAGACTCTGCAGTCTACTTTTCTGTTCTTTTCCCAGTTTAGACTGTAGCACTCACAACCATAATGAATAGTGTGTCAGAGATGCTTCTTCCTTAAATGTAGTCTCTAGTGGATAGTTGTCAATATACCATCTTGAATGTAATTACATGGAAAAATCATTGTGAGTACATATTTTACCTGTTCGTTTTGTCAAAAATTATTTCAGTGGAGGAAAAAACCCTGAAACTTCCCAAAAACATGAAGCATTCATATTTTGTGATCTTGTGGTCTGGTTTCTGTCTCAGCAGGTGAGGTACATTTAATCTGCTGTGAACATTTAGAAGAACTATCTGTGTCCTTTCGTTGCTCTCAAGTTTAATGCATGTTTCTTTCTACCATCTTTCTCAGCTATACTCAATCAATCATGCATGTTTTTCAAGTTTATCTAGAAAACAGAGACAGGTTGACTCATCAGTCGACTTCATTTGAATATAATGAACTTCTTATATAGAGTTTTGAAAGTTTCTTGTAAACCTGTCTGACTTTCACTAATTATTCATTTTCTGGTTTTGCCTTTTGTGAAAACTTTTCTGTGTATTTTCCATTACTTCTTCATCAAATATGCATTTATGTTAACTTGTTTAATGATATAACTCAGTTGAGAAAACTAATGTGTTCGCTTTTCCACTTACTCAAGACCATGCAATGATAGAATTGTTTGCCTGTTGAAAGTACTTCATCGATCAGGAATTTTCCTGTATGCTGCTTCTTCGAACAATCTTCCATGGGGAAATGGATTGCAATTAGGTAGTCTCATTCAAAGAAATTCTAAGATCTTAACGCTGTTTCACAGAAAGTTCCTATCACCTTAATGTTATTTGCTCTCTAGTCTTTTTCCTTTACTCTTGATTTTGTATATGACATGAATTTTCATTTACTTGTAAGTATATATTTAATAATTATGCTTTAAGCATACAATACAGGAAAGTTTTGATGACCTATTAAACTTCAGTATGTTTTGAAGTACCAGATAATCAAATCCCTTCTTCAAGGGCAATTGTGTTTTATGACGGATGACTTTTAATTCATATTGATAAGGAAGCATCAATACTAAGTTTGTAAGTATCACATATACTTTTGAGGTTTTCAGATAACAATGCACTGGTAACAGTAAGAAGAAACTGCCTGTCAGATTCTTCACAGGCAGGCTGGGTCACTGTTGTCAAGCAAATGGTTGGGACTGACGAAGATATTGGACCCTAACACAGAACTAGAGAAGGAAGATGTGTTTTGAAAGAACAAGTCAGACAACTGCTGTGGATATCAGTCCATCTGACAGATTGCCTTTCACAACAGACAGGAGATGTGCTATGTTAGGTCTGCCTGCTTCTGCCTCACGTAACCATAGATGGGTTTAGCTGGCTGGAAGGAGGTTGTGGAAGCAGAAAGCGAAATTTTTGAAGATGTAAATAAGATCCAAAATAGAGTTCTATGACTTTTCCTTCTCTTTATCTATGGATTTTTTTTTTGTGTGTGTGTAGACATTGTGGAGGTTTTTTTGGAACTACGGTGGAAACAGGTCATTCAGGTTCCCAGAGATGAAGGGACTTAGATGTAAAGTCAAATACGGCTTATTGCGTTGATTTATTTGGGGAACTAGGGTGATGAATGACTAGAGGAGAAAAAAAATTTTGAACTACGTGACTGCTCTGAGTTGATCATCTACCAGGCATGCCTAAAAGCAACTGTTATCAAATTCAGATGTGGTTTGTGCTTTTGCCCTGACGTCATCTTCATAAGCAAATTAACCTTGACTGGATGGTTATGTAAGGTTAGTTAGCAAAGGTTGCTAATGGAGGTGGTCAGACCTATCTGCTTTTCTAAAAGAGAAGCCTTGTGAGGTGGATTTATAACCTAAAATACAAAAGTTCTATATTGTGTTTGATACCAGAAATGGAATAAACATTAATATATTGCAAGCTCTGCAATGGCGTGATGTCCTCCATTGCTCTCCTGCTACTTCAGAGAATTACAATTGACTGTCATGGTAGGGTTTTACTCTGTTCCTCTACAGAAAGATAGGTCTCACACATGGAATCCTAATTGGATCGGAAGTAAAATGCTTTCTCTCCCATCTCTCCGAAGAACATGTCTCCAAATCCTCATAGCAAAGCTTAGGAAGTATAGGTTAGGTGAGTGGACAATGAGTTGGATTGAGAACTGGCTGAATGGAATTGCTCAGCAAGTTGTGATCAGTGGTGCAGAGTCTGGTTGGAGGCCTGTGACTAGCAGTGTTCCCCACAGGTCTGTACTGCGTCCAGTCCTGTTCAACACATTCATCAACGACCTGGATGAAGGGACAGAGCGTACCCTTGGCAAGTTTGCTGATGATACAAAACTGGGAGGACAGACTGACTCATCAAAAGGCTGTGCTGCCATTCAATGTGACCTGGACAGGCTGTAGGGTTGGGCAGAGAGGAACCTGATGAAGTTCAACAAAGGCAAGTGTAGGGTCCTTCANATATATCTGTGATTCTGTGAAATGGCAGTCCTATCTGATACTCAGAGACCATTTTGCTTTGAGGAGGTGTACCACTGATTGCCCTGATGAATAGTTGTCAGCACAAAAATGGAATAGCATAAACACACCAAGAAACATATCATTATTGAAGGAAAGTAAGTTTCACCATAGTCTCACTGTTACAAGAACAGAGTGCAATTACTTTGCTGTCATTCCACATATTATTTATATAAAATACTATAAAATTTACATAGAACTATCAAGAAGGCAAAACTTTGCCTTTTAACCTCTTACTTCTTGAAGTATTATAGAAGTTTCCATTTTTATTTCATGTTCTAGGAATAGTAGTACCCTGAAGCCTTCCATATCTTTTAAAATAACGTTTCAAAGAATATGTCTGATTTTATTTGAGATAAATTTAACATAAATGGCTTTTCCTTCACTTGAGTTAATGATGTAATTTCCTCATTGAAAATGACATCTCTTTGGGTATGAAGCAGTGAAAAGTTCTAATATTTTTATGATCTTTTAAATCAATGCTATTCCCCTTTTACATACTGCGCATTAATATGAGTGAGATACTAATCTCATATGTTTTGCTGAATGTTAATGGTAGCTTTGTCTTGTTCATGTTTTTGTGGCTGACCCTGAGTTTAGCAAATTATTTTTCCCTACAATTTTCAAAACGTCAGGATACAAAACAGCAAAACCAGTTGTTTTTAAAATCTCTTTGACATTTTAAATATGAACATAAACTGTAAGTTTATAATGAAGCAATCCATATCAGAGACAAGACCTGGAGATCAGTTTTACTATCAATTTAATGTTGAACTGTAGCTCTAAAGAAGATGTGCTGGAGTTACGACACCAGTTGGCCTCCTAAATGACATGTGTTTCTATTGAGCTGATGAACTCTTTAACTGCTCACTCTATTTGCATACTGAGTGATAGGAATTGTTGATACATACCCTTTCAGATAGGATGTGACACATTTATGTTACAGTCAACTGTCTGAATAAGGGAACAGGTTGTGTTGCTAAGGATACAAGAAAGAACAGAACACTGCAGCCACTGCCTTGCTGGAAGATTACCTTTGTGATTATAAAAGGAAAACAAGAATAATCAATTTTGTTACACACTTTCAGGTGACCGTCCAACTACTCACTGAAACAGAATGATACATGTTTTATCATTTTCATATTAAATCCTTTGTGCAGAATAACCTTCTAGACAGGAAGCTCAAAAAGATGCAAAATTGCCTCAAGTATGAAACAGTGCAATTTTTAAAATGCCTATATGATTACACTAGTATTAATAATTGCAATAAGTATTAAAACAAAATCTTTTACACTCTCAAAGAGCAGCTTTTGCAGTTGTTGTGTTTCAAAAAGCAGCAGATTCAGCATCTTAAAAGTTCCAGTAACTTCAGTTAGCCTGTTCTGGTTCTCCTGCCCAGTACAAGAAATAATAAGTATGAATATGGCTAGTACATTAAGAAGTGACTGAATTAAAACATATACTTCACTACAGCACAGGCTTGCAGTTTTACAATCCTATAGCAAAGCATACTTGCGATTCTGAATCTTTAGATAACTTCAACTATCTTTTCTGTGATCAAAATATCAATGCCATCAAAGTTAGCTATAAAGTCAGATATAAAACCCTTCACAAACTTCACAAACACCACAGCTAAATCATAACTGTAAGCATGTTTCTGACGCCTGTAACATTTTTCATCTCTTTTTTGAAAACGATTAGTCTGTTAAACACACAACTCAACAGTAAGGGGAGAACAAAAGATAGTGACTGTACAATAGCAATTACAAAATGCATGACCTTGCAGGCAACTAAGCATCTCCAGTGTCTAAGTAGGCATAAATAAGGAGTGTGACTTCCATTTGCTTTAGGTTGTTCCCATGGCTGGACAGGAGACCAGAAACAAAAAAAATTATAGGCATTCTCACAGTGAGAACAAATTAATAGCAATATCTGACCATGTTAGTAAAGGAATAAACAATCATAATTCTGTACATTCTATTCTCTCAGATATAGATCTCCAGGCAGGCTTCATCATTGCCTACATTAAGTTATTTATTTTGCCATTAGAATTTGTAATATTGTTTTGTGGCCCTTACTCTGGCTCATACCATTAGATGTCTGGTGATCATGACATTTTAATTTATCTTCCAGAACCAGCAGAACATGAAACAAAAGTCAGGCAAGCTAAAACCAAGAGAATAAAATGAGAAATCCTGGGACAAAAGCCCCCAAAGTAATAGGCAGAATGGAAAGAAATGTTCTTAGATAATTTCAGTACCAAAAATGCTTCTCATTAATTTTACTGTAGATGAAGAAATCACTGCTTGACAATTGGGAGAGACATGTTTTCTTCCTGCATATTCTGATTTTAAATCTCTGCTGCTCCTAAACAGATTATCATACTATTGTCCTTGTCTACTAAATTAGTTGAAAGACCTTGAGCTTTACCAGTCCATCACTGTTCTGAATGAAATGTTGCTTTTCTTATTCCTCATTTATATTTATTTACATGATTATTTATTTAAATTTGAGAGAGAAGGGGAAGAATTGCCCTATTAAGAGCAAGTAGTAGTGTTTCTCTGGCAAGCAGAGCTTAAGTAATTAGACTCTGCACAGCTTTTAATTCCAGTATTGTGTGCATTGAAGGGGCCAACTTAGAGACCAACTATGAAGTCTACTCTTCAATAAATCTTAGAGCTTGTGTGATTCATTATTGTCCAGGAAGCCTGCCGAGTCTGAGGGTTAAAACTTCCATTATATGCTTTCTAGTGGTTATGCAACTAGTTAAAGTTGAGTTGACTTTTAAGAGGTTTGGAACGGATATAACTTAGTTTTTAAAAATGTCACTGTGCTGAAAGGTTTCTTGAGATTTTACATTCTCTTTTTTTTTGTGAATTCTAGGAGTGTTTCAGGATCTAAGGGAACTGTTATAACCAACTAATGCTATTATTTTGTTTTGAAGGCTGCAAGGCAATTCAGGAGTTCAAACTGAAAGTCATCACATCATCAGTGTATTAGTCTTACAAAGGTAACAATTTTACTGCTTTTTCTAGATGTGACTTCTCTTTGCACAAGCCAGCCTGTTTAATATTATTGGAGGTATAAGGATGCAAGTGAAAGAAGGTATTATTCAGAAAGAGACAGAAAAGGTGGGATTCTTTTATTCTCAGATGGATGATTAGTTTTTCTATTGGGTTTCATTTTTATTCCCCCCATTCTTTATATCCTTTCTTGTATTGCAAGTCTTACTTCTAATTTGTTCTTGTATTTTTCTTCTTTTCTTATAGGTGTTGGTCCAATTCCAAGTGATCTTATCATTTGCCAACAAAATTATACCGATATCCTGCGTTACAGGTTTTCTATTTTGGACATTTGGGAAAATCTAATGGTTTTTTTCTGTCTATGTAATGGAAGTTGATAATAACCACTTGGGCATACACAAGCTTATGTAGTGTAAATTTGTGTAGTAGTTGTTTGGGATTTGTTTGTTTGTTTTACATATATACAGAATTCCTTTATTATGGTCATGAGCTTTAAGCAGTTTCATAGGATAATCCTAATTATATCAATCTAGGTATCTCAATTTCAAGGCCATTTTAGAATACTCCAGCCTAGCCCTCTTTAAAATTACAAATTCCTCTTTTCAATAGGAACATCTATTTTTATAACGTAAGAGGAAGGGTAAATGGATAAAGACATTACGTAAGATGGAGATTCAAGAGCTGTTTATTAAACTTGGAACCTCTTTTAGAAAAAATACAGAAAAAACACCCCTCAAAAATAAAAGTAGGATGATGAACATACACCTGCACGTATTCTAATGAATGCCCTTCTTAACAGAATTTGGATTTGTACAAGTTTAAAACCAGTATATTCAGAACATAAAATAACCCAATTTTTTCAACCTCTTTGGAAAGTGTTCACTGGGTTGCTAAAATTAAAATTCTTGGGTTACATGAAATGTTTCTGTAAATAAACGGCATTTTGGTTAAGGCCATAGAGTTCTGCTGTTAAATGCCTGTCTGTTTCAAATCTAATTTTCTTCACACGAGTCAGTGCAGTTTTGGAAAAGGTATATTGCCAACGGAATTGGTAAATGAATCAATTTTAAAAGACCAAAATGAATGAGCACCTACCTTAGTCTTGGTTTCATTTTACCCTAGGTCTTTCAATTTGTGAAGAATACTGCAGCATTCATTTTATGTAACTTAATCTTATTCCACATGCTGTAGCTATTATTTGGTTTCGGCTGCATTGGTTGTCAATTACTTGAGGAATTAATACACAAATATTGTTGATGCATCAGATTTGTCAGTGTCTTTGTCTCATGGTGAATGTTGAGTATCAGCATATTAGTACATTGTGCTCATTTGATTAATCTCTTTTAAATGTTCCCTGGGTTCATCTTCCCAGTAAACCGTTTGAATATTTATCATCACATTTCTCTTTGTTAGAAGGAACTGACAGTAAAAGGATACTTTGTTTCTAAAAGCTTGTTCAATGTAATATTTGTTTTAATTATGTTTTTATGTGAAGTGCCTGGGGATGTATCTGTTACAGACACTAGAAAATAGGAAAGTGATGGAAGTTTCATATTGCAGCTACCTGGAGTCAAATCAGTGCACTAAGTGGCTGGGATGGTTCAGTTTTGCTATTAATTCTTTTATCTGTGTTAGCACGTATGTGAGAAATATGACAAAGTTCCTTTCTTTCACAGAGGATATCAGGCAGCAGAGTTGTGTCAATGACTCAATTGTAATTTCTCACTTGGTGCCTAATACAAATCATTGATCTAATATAAGTTAGTGCAGTCAACTCTCCCCTTCTGCAATTTGAACCTGTCATTAGGAGCAGGATGAGAAGTAATGAACTCAACTCAAATAGTAAAGAAGGAGACTTTGGTTAGAAATTGGAAAGAACCTTCTAAATCTTCAGAGTGAGTTATATAAGGAAATTATTACTAATCTAAAAAAATAGGCAAGACATGCATGCTGAAAGCTATGAAGTAGGAATATTTTGGTTCAGGATGGTGGGTAGGTGTCATGGTTTAAACCAAGCTCAAACCAGGACTGTAGGATCCTGAAATCTTCTTCTAGCATGTGCTTTAGGAATATTTTCAGGACAGGCTACTAAGGATTGCCCAAAGAGTATCCTTTAAAGTTTTCAGTTTGAATTATTGCACTGTGTTACAGAATCCAGGAGATGCAGCTGGAAATTGGAATAAATAATTCAGCTCTGTAAGGCAATAAATCAATGCCAGATTCTCCTGCTTATTCTCGGGGTAGCTTTTCCTCTCTAACCTCACTCAAGGGGACACAGATTTTTAAGGCCATCAAGATTTCCTTCCAAGAGCAGTACCAGCCAGAGCCATGTGTGAGGAGTGGATTTTCAGTTTTTTTACCTCTGCAGCTGAATCTTCAAAATATATAGGACCACTATTCCACACAGCACTAAAACACGTAGTCAGCAAATATAAGTCAATTGTCAGGTAACTAGAGAATTCTGATTTCAGAGTTTGGCATTGGCAGAGAAGAGTTCAGGCTGCTGATCTGTTCCATTATGAAAGTAATAATTTGCTCTTTAATAAGATTGGAACAATTTATGGTTTTTTTTGTACTAGTTAAAGCTGCCTTGGCATGAGAATGTTTTCACACAGTTAATTTCTTACTATTTGTACAAATTCTCTCAGTTGCTTACTTTAGTAGCTTTCTCCTAGTAATCTGCAGGAGCTGGTTGTTTAAAAGATCTTCAAGAATTCCAGTGTTTGGTTCTAGTTTTGAAACTTTATCTGTATAAAGAATCATGGATGACTACTAGTGAACCTCTTGGCTTCCAAGCCTGAGTTGATTTTGCATCTGCAGTAATAAACATTTTCAAATGGAGGTAGAATCACATCTTCGATGTCTATTACGCATAATTCACTGCAGCGTGTGTTTTGATCTTTTTTCACAATGCAGAATTAATGAGAAAGATGTACTTCCTCAATAAGGAACTAAATGAAGGACAAAACCTGAGACTTCTCCCTTCAACTTTAATGACCATCAAATCAAAACCTCCTAGTTGTTTTACCAGTTCCTGACAGTCACACCAAGTACCAGGGATACTGCTGAAAGAGATAAAAATATATTGTGCTGTATTTTAGCAAGACAAGAAATTTTTCATCTGATGCAACTTACTATGAATGTTGTTTCAAAATCAAGTTTATTTAACCAGAAAAAACAAATTTCAGCACAACAGTGCAATGCTATCACTAGAGCCACTCTACTTGAAGTTAGGGCCAACACTATTTTGGCTACTGAGAAAACAACTTATTTTAGTTTTTAAACAAAAGCAAAAATATCATCAGAAATGTAAGATTCATCTGCATTTTCATACAACCTGTGAGTGGTACAAATGCTGCCAGTTTTGCAGGGAAGGGAAATGAACTTCTGTTTTAGATATCTCCTTTTTGTCACTGTCTTTCTACAGCACCAAAGGAATTTTTGCAGCTTCAGTATTGTAGATTTTGTAAGCTAAGTAGCATTGTTTCTGTCAAGCATTGTGAAAGAGTCCAACTTCTTATGCATTTCACAAATTCATGTTTTGGAACAGTTTTATCTTGGTGTGGGCTTCCCTCGCACATGCTGACTAGTGACTCTCATACATTCTGTCCCTATCTGGCTTCTCATAGAGACAGTGATATTTCAGTGATGACTCATACTAATTTCTGTCTTTTATGTTTCTTACTGTCTCAGTGCAAATAGAGATATTTTTGGCATTTTTTGCCTACCTATCTGAAAATGCTGGGCTTTTGTCTCCTACTTATTTTTGCATAGCATATGGTATCTGAATTTTACCTGCTACAAAATGCTGTAGAGTATATTTCTTAAAATGCATGAGAAATTCTGTGATTTCCTTATTTGCTGAAATTTCTCTTCTGTTGGCTCAAAAGCCTGTTTTTATGGTAGTCATTATCATAGCCATATCACACAAATGGCTTCTTCTCAGGCTGAAATCAACTATTCCTTTTTCAAATTTGGACATGGGACAGAAGTTTAACAAGTCCCATTTTTGCTCAGTCTTATGCATTTTCTCATAATATTTTCTCTATAAATGTATGTAACTGTAGACCTCAACAGCACCACGCACTAGCACTTCATCCCCAAACTGCTGTTCAGAAGTGGCTGTATTATATGGTGGGAATAAGCTCTGGTTTGGAGCACACGGAACATCGTAACGTGACAACCTGCCTAAGGGAAAGATGGATGACCATTTGCATTGCAGTGAAAGTAAGAGCACTGCTATGCACTAAAGAGGAGACATTTACATGTAGTCGTTTTGTGGAATTCACAATTTGTCTTTAGGAAGCCAGTCTTATGTTTCAGGAAAACGTATATGACTTTCCTTTCTTCCATTTCTTTGCACTTATATTTGATTTTGGAATGGATGGATACTTCTGAAAGAATAACTTTTGAAACACGACTGTAATACAAGGGTAAGGCAACACTTCTTTAAATAAGTTGCTGTTCTCTGTATACTCAGTGAGTGATATCTCATTGGCTGTACGGGATTTCTGCGTAACTGATTATAAATAAACATCACCATGTCTGGAAACTTGTAGCTACTATTCCAGAAACCTGTCTGACTTTTAAAAATTGGAGACACTACCAAAGATTATAAGGCATTAGCTTGGTTTTCAGGGAAGACACATTGACAACATAAATATGTTTGTAAGCCAGTTAAAGTCCTACCAGTCTAAGGCAAAATAACAGAAAAGCTGCTACAGTGACCAGATGACAAAAGACTAGAACACAATTATCTGCATAGTTTTAATTTAATGAAAATAAATCTTGTCAAGCATGATTTCTATTTTGTGAGAAGGCTGTCAGTTAAATTAATAAAAGTCATAGAATCATAGAATGGTTTGCCTTGGAAGAGACCTTAAAAATCATCTAGTTCAACCCCCGTGCCATGGGCAGGGACACCTTCCACTAGACCAGGTTTCTTAAAGCCTCATTCAACCTGGCCTTGAACACTTCCAGGGAGGGAACATCCACAGCTTCTCTGGACAACATGTTCCAGTGTCTCACCACCCTCATTATGAAGAATTTATTCATAATACCTAATATAAATCTACCCTCCTTCGGTTTAAAACCATTACCCCTTGTCCTACGGCCACATGTCCTTGTAAACAGTGCCTCTCCAGCTCTCTTCTAGGCCCCCTTCAGGTACTGGAAAGGCTGCTATAAGGTCTCCCTGGAGCCTTCGCTTCTCCAGGCTGAACAACCCCAACTCTCTCAGCCTGTCTTCATAGGAGAGGTGCTCCAGCCCCCTGATCACCTTTGTGTTCCTAAAGGTATTGTCGTAATAACTAAGTCTTCATAAAGGGTTAATTCACTATGGCGTACGATCCTGTTTTAAAATGTTACTGTTCTTTAATACTGATAGATCAAACATGAATGAACTTTAGGAACTGACTGGTGGATCCCAAAAAATTTTACGGAATTCATCATTGAAAGGGTTGTGTTTCTTTTCAACATTTCTGTCAGTGACCTGGAAGCAGGTTATAAATATCTGACATTATGAGATTATTTAAAGTGAGTGGAAGAGTAAATAATGACAATAGTCACCTGCATCACTTGGTAAAGTAGGTCCTTTCAAACAACGTGTGGTTTCACACACCCAGTCACAATATCATGAAGCCAGAGACAGGGAGTAGGACTGATACATGCACAAAGCAGTCTTCAACTGGGAAACTTGGGGAAATTCATGGACAAGTGTATAAACTCCTGGGATGATGCTGTGGAAGCAATTGCAAACCAAATTATTTGTTATTTAAGTACAACAGGAAGGGCAATGACTATTTGCCTCTGTATGCATTATTGGTGAGAATGATGCTGGAATACTGCAGTTCTGTTCTCCACAGATTAAAAAATCCTGAAGTTTCCTAAAAATTACTTCTGTGTTGAATTGTAACTTAAATGCAAAGATCTCAAAAGTCGTGTCGTATGACACAGAGAATCACATGAGGTGACCTCTTCCTGTCTGACCTTAGTTCTCTGAATATGAATTATAAGCTGTGGCTTCTTCTTTGGACTGAGATATAGTCTAGATATGAAGTATTTTCTCTTGCTACTCTCACACTTAGTACATTTGATTGTACAGAACATCCTATTCTTTTGTTGTGAAGAAAGGTACGTAAGAATGCTGAAACAAACTGTTCCGTGCTTCCCGTGGAAGCTAGTGGAGATTTTAGTGTAGATGGAGGTCTTAGCTTCAGGTGTGGGGTTTTTTTACACCTGTGTATAAGTAAGAAGATAAAGAAAATAATACCAAACAGTGCTGATTTTCCAAATATTTTCTTTAGTTGTGGCTGATGGGACTATAGATATATTTTCCAATTAGCATTGTTGGCTATTATCTGAAAAACTGCCATAACATTTGTGACTTTGGAGCTCTGTCACCTTAAATTTAAACACTGTCTCTGAGCAAAAGAAAGTTCTTTTTTCATATTTTGATTTTCAAATACAGTCTCATTTTTGTTCAACTTTACTTCAGCAGTACAGATTCTAATATTTAAATACAGTTCTCTGGCTGTTGGCCTGTTGAGTTACATCAGGATAGATATTATACTGGCCTATAAAGTACGATCTGCAGTCTGTTGTCAGTCACTTATATCAATGAATGTTGTAATTCTAATTCAGGTTCTTTAGTCTGCAGTCAGCCATGCTACTTAATCTTCTAGAACAGCTACACAATGAAACATTCTTAGCCTAATGGATTCAAGCATATCTTTCCTTGGCTGATACCCAGAAATCGATTGTTAGTTTCTTTCTTCTTTTCTTCTCCCTTTAACTGAGAGAAGTGCTTTAAAGCAAAAAACCTCTTTTCCATCCTCAGGGAAGGCTGCCTTTGTCCGTACAGGACCAACTCCCCCAGCCCTAGGAGTTGTACTGGGAACAGTAAGAGGGAGCTGTCTTTTTCTCACTGCTGAAAAGCATTCTTTTCTTGTATAACCTGCAATGCCCAGGAAAATCGTAACTATTTTTGTCAGACCCCAGTGTGGTTCTTCAGTTAGGAACCATTTGCAGGATGAAAGACTGGAACATATTTCAAACAGAAGCCAAAGTGCTCTTCCTAACAATTAATTTGAGCTAAAGTAACTCTGCCTAAACTAGAGCAGAGTTTAAAATTTAGATTTCTCGATACATCAAAGCTGTTGGAGAAGACCAATACTAATTTAAAAATGTAGAAGTATGCAGAGATTATTGCAGAAATTTTGACTGACCATTAAATTAATGAAGCTAAGTGTGTGCTTCTTGCATCCTGTTAAATTAATGAAGCTAAGTGTGTGCTTCTTGCATCCTGTGCATTGAAAAGCTGTGATTTTGACCTTCGGTCTCCCTGGGAGCTATTTCTCCTTCATTATAGAGGAAGATTCTATTAGAATCACCTTCTTGCCACTATCCAGCTGATCTATGGATTTTTCCTCTCTTTCATGTGCCTTCATAACTCCTCATGTTAATTTTTTCCCTATATTTAGCTCTGTTTTATATACCAATGCTGAGATGTATAAAAAAATTTTAAGTGCTGAAGGTGAAAACATGGATCTTCAAACCCCAGTTCAGCTAGTTCTGACCTCATGAGTTCTGGGCCACCAATGTTTTCCTTAGAAAATTGCTGAAGTGCTTGAGTAGCTGTTAATGAGCATCCAGAAAAGGATGTCAGGTCTTGCCACTGGGAAGCAGTTGGATTTCTGGCTCTTATCAAAGCTTACTAAAGTTTGAAAGTAAGTATTCCTCTATGTCTTAGACTACATTATTCTGGTTCAGTATAGTACCAGAAGGAGTGACCACACTTTTTCACAAGACCCATGATCAGACTACTTACTGTGGTTGTGTGGGACTCAATTTCAATAATTTTCTGTCTCTAAAGGAACTGATGTTTGTCTCCTACCTCTTACATGAATTCTCTGCCAGTTGGATTAGTAGGATGTTTGAGGGTAAATACCTCTAAATCCTTCTTGCTGCTTTTAATGAAATAAATGAATATTTAACTGTATATGAAAGGAGGGCTCTTTCACCCTTCTCAGCTTTAACTGCCACAAACACTTGATTACAAAATCATTGCATCACTCACTGAAGCCACACCTGAAGCCTAAGAGATGCCAAGTGTCTGTCCAAATCCATACTTATTCTTTCAAGCTAAAACCAGTCTCCGCAATTGCTCCTAAAAATTATGCACAATTATTATTTAATTATCTAACAAAAAGTAGCACTGAGGAAGGAAGTTTGGCAGTTTGGCTAGCTTTCCTTTCAGCCTAGTGCCTCCTAGAAACAGCAAAAGTACACTGCGATAATGTATAGAATCGTGTAATAATTTAGACCAAAAGGGACTTCTGGAGCTCATCTGATCCATCTTCCTGCTCGATGTTTGAATCAGATTGTAACATAAAGCCTATTTCTCATGTTGTAGAATAACACTCAGATTACTTCAGCATGAGTTTCAGCTGACAGGGAGAAAAAAGTATAATTGGAAGTGGATTTGGATTCTTTATATAAAAAGGGATTAATAAATTAACTAGTGATTTTTCATGAACTAAATGAAACAGTGAACAGTGTGAACTCTAATGCTGTGTGTCACAAACATGAAAACACAGCCAGTGAACTGTGGCTGCAGTGACTTGCTGGCTTTCCCACTTTGCTGTTAATGGTTCTTGCTTAAGTGTGGCATACTGAGGGTTTTCTAGTGGTTTCTTCTAAATAATGAGAATATCCTAGGTCTCCCTCCTGATGACTGCAAACTCTAGCACCACTGTCCTAAGACTGCTGAGTCACAGCACTGTGACTTCTCCATACCTCAAGCTGTCCATAACTTGTTTCTTCCTTCGTTATGAAATCCAGAATGAACAAAATGTTATTAGGCAAACAAATTCATGGGTGACTTCTGTAACTTGAATACGTATCCTTTCACAATAGCTTTGTGAGGGATACTATTTTATTTTAAAACTAATAATTCCTATTTCAGGTGCACGGCAAAAATGCACGCAATTACTTGAATTGATTTGGGGCTGGGTTTATGTAAAAGTTTTAATATGAAAACAAGAGATAGATTATTCACAGTAATGTATTTAATAATTTAATATGCACATTTATTTGCGCCTCTGTCTACAAAAGTCAAGCCAAGTATAATTTGGAAAGTAATCTGCTCCAATATTTGCTCCAAGACAATCAAATTTATCTTGTATTAATGTAATTTAGACTCTGCCTGTTTTGAAATACATTTTTTTTTTTGGAAGACTATCATTGATCAGGGACATCTTAATGAACATTTGTAGAGTTTCGTGCTTAGATTACCATCTAACAAGCCCATATTCAGATTAATCTGAATTGAATATGTTCTCTGTTATGCCATGTATTCTTTCAGAAATGAGAAATCTCATAGGCCTATCTGGAGTTAGAAAAGGGGGAAATAACTGAGGGGTTCTTTACTTCTGTCATTCTTTCTTTACAAGTAGCAAGTAGAAATATGTTAAATGACTTAGAGATGAGATGAAATGAACCATCTGTTCATAATAAAGATCTACAACGGCCTTGAGTTATTTCAAAATGTAAATGTGTGCATAGCCTCCAGGTCTTGTTCTGGAGGTTTTCTGGTCTCTTCTATTCAATTTACTAAAGCAGGAGTTCTATTTCATAGTATGGACTCTAAAGTGTATGATAATTTGTAGGTGAGGACAGGCCATCTTTAAGGAGCATATGAGAAGTGAGAGATTTCTCTGCTCCTTAC
>VZSC01016063.1:322045-345638 GCA_013398225.1 Steatornis caripensis | reverse complement strand
CTCCTTACTCCAAATCTGATAAATATATTTTGCTAAATTTTTCCTTTTCTTTACATAAAAATTATTTCTTCTTATTCTGATGGAGTGGATTTTTTTTGTGGTAAAAATGCTACTAAATCTTTCAAATGATGTCTCAAACCTAGTTTCACTGTTTAATGTGTTTATATAGAGGCAATCAGAGCCATAAATATATGTGTTTGTGAGTACATACATAGACACACAAAGTACCGACTAAAATAATCTAATTTTTAGGAATTTCGAAACAAAGTTTGGGATTACAAAGATCTAGTGCTCTAAAATAATTGGATGGAATAGTATCACCACTGAAACCTAAAGGATTTTAAAATACCTTCTCATTAAAAGTTGCTCAGTTCTGTAATAGGAATGCTGAGCTGGAATGACAGCTTGTACAGTGTCCAGCTGCTTACAGTAACACGCGGCCCTGCTATTGTTATCATGCTCAGGCTGCTCAGGAAAAGAAAATTCAGAGAATGATTTGCACGTTTTTTCCCAGTTCTTCAAATTATGTGTACAAATGACTCAATGGCTAGATGAAGCACTGCCATCACTGACTTTCTTTAACAACTAGTAACTGCTAGCAATGAGTGGGTAGGTTTCATAACTATGACTATTATTAAGCCTGTTCTCATTTATTTGGATCCTTTTAATTTTGTCTGGGAAAGTGAAGAACCTTGATGTTTGCACTTTCAGATACGGTTAGATTTAGTTTGCCTCCAGGTAGTTGTATGTACTTTTGTATACTGATAGAATGGGGTAATAAAATTCCATAGGTCATCTGTGCAAAGTGTATCTTTACATTATTTGTCAATGATTTTTATGAGAATTTTGAGATTTACTGTTAATGCCACACGTTATTATTATTTTCTAGGTGTATTATACTCCCAACTTCTGGAAGTTTTGGGTTGCATAGTCAAACAAGTATTGCTCTGTTCAGATCTGTGTTCAGTGAGTCTTGAAACCTTTAAGTAGTTGAATGTTTCTGGACATGCAATAAGAAGTTTGGAAAGGCTTCATTTCCATTGCCCCCTAGTCTAAATTTCAATTATTGTATTTATAAAAGGACCATTGAATTTCAAACAGAAACATTTCAATTTCACCTTATTGAAAGATGAAGTGTAGTTGAGCCACAAATTTTTTCCATATTGCAGAATTTTTTATTGAAATAAAATATAGAAAATTGTTGTTTATTGTTCTGAAAAAGATCTTGTGAATAATATTAATCTTGGGGTTTTTGAAATAAATTCTTCTGCTATGTCTGTTTTTTGTAAGTAATCTATTCTGTGCTTTGTACTTACGTAAAATGATATACCACTTAAACAACAATTGTCCTATTGTGACTGATGGCATATTTTAGTGTAATGTAGAGCTCTGAAGCTACACCACTCTGCATTTATTGTCCAGCAAGTTCACTTTTGTCCTCATCACTTTGCAGAATTTGGGTTACCTGCATCAGCCAACCAAGGCTCCTGAGCTGACTTCAGCAACCTTACTTTAGGCTGATGTTTTGATCTGCATCAAGAAATGGCAACTAATCAGATGACTGTGTAAAATGGTGTTTCTGTAATATTTAGAATTAGTACGAGGACTGAGATTTTGGATAATTTTGTTGCCTTTCTGTTCAGTTTTGATCAAATAATGTACATTGTAATATTAATTACTTTGGAAGTACATGTCTCAGCATTCTTTTGAATTTAAGTACCTAGGCTCACTATCTGAATTTCATGCTAAGTTTTCTCTTCCTCAGAAGTGCAGACATTACCAACAATTTCTAATTTCAAACTTTTCTGTTTTCTAGAAAGTAGATTATGAGATGGACTGAGGGTGTATGTGGCATTTTAAGAATTGACCTTCTGTTGCTAATGTGTCCAGAATTCTCAGCAGTCTGTCCATCATGTTTAGGACTTTTGACCTGATTCAATACCATGGCAGAATTGAGATTTTCCACTTGAACTGATGTGTCACCATATCATATTTTCATCTATGATTTTGCTTTGCAACATCCCAGCTTGCACCAAATTTTAAGGTAGCTCTTAGAAATCTAAAGCAAAGAAAATTAAAGAAAGCAACTTCACCCAACAGGGCAAAGGCATCTGCTACCTGGTGGTATATTTCAGAACTCTATCCTGGAAAATAACATTTTTAACTGTTTTTAAAATTATTGATGTGAATACAGTTGAAAGCAGTAGATGTCTTTTACCTTGACTTTAGCAATGCTTTTGACAGTCTCCCACCATACTCGTGCATCCAACTTAGAATGTTGCACTCTATATGGATGAGCAACTCAATGAATTAAAAAGAGTTTGGGTGACCAGGCTCAAAGGCTGGTGGATAATGGGTTGTACTCTACCTCAATGCTGATAACAAATGTAATACTGTAGGGATCTGTCCTGGAACATGTCCTGTTTAACATCTTTATCAATATTCTGGAGGTGGTGAGAGTACACACTTGTCAAGTTTGCAGGTGATACCGAAGTAGTAGACCTGTTGATATGCTTGAGGGCAGGACTGTCATTCAGATGTACCCAGACAGGTTGGAGGAATGGGCTGACAGGAAATATAATGAAATTCAACAAGGACAAATGCAGATTCTTCTGCCTGGAAAGGACGAACCACTTGCTAGAGTCCCAAAACAGGAAGGGGACTGGCTGGCCCAGGAGCAGCTCTGTGGAAAAGGCCCTGGAGGTCCTGGTAGGCAGCAAGCTGAACGTGAATTAGCAATGCACCTTGGCAGCAAAGAATGCCAAGGGTATCCTGGGCCGTATTAACTGGAACACATCCTGTAGACCAAAGGAAGTGACTACTGCTCTGCTTAGCACTCATTAGAGTGTATTAGAATACCACGTCCAGTTTGAGCCCCCCATAAAAGAACATCATCACTAAACTGGATTGAGTTCAGCATCCAGCCACCAAGATAGAGGGCTTTTCACAGACAATCCCTTTCTGTCCACAAAGTCCTATCCAGGCAGATTTTAACATTTTTCTTCCTTGCTGAGAACTACTGCCCTTTCTGACACCTTTTGGCTCTTGGCTGCAGCTTTACATCTAATTTTATTTACTTTTACTTTTCTTTTGTTATTGTTGTTGTTGCAACTATGGTAGCCAATACACATAGCATGAATCTCATGTCTCAGATTTCAGCCAACTACAGCAAAGTAATTTAGTTCTCTGCACAACAGAAACATTGGAGCAGGCACAGCCTGAGTTGTATGAACTCCCACTGTCACCCACCAGCTACCAATTTTTTTTTGTGGCTCCCAGTACTTTAACATTTGAACATCCTACAATCATTAAGGTATCTATCCACTGCAGGGAAGTAGAGAAGCATCATTATCTGCAGTTCTCTAATGAATGAGGTAAAGAAGTCTGGACGCTTGTAGTCTGATGAGAACTGGGTGAGAAGATCTAAAGAAGCTCATTTTAATTATTTATCACGCCCAGAGCTCAAGAGCTATAAACCGTTTAAGAACTGGGGAGAAAAATATCCACTGCAAGAACATGTCCTTCCCTTTCAGAAAGGGAATGCAGTATTCAGATAGAGCAGAGAAGGCATTCAGATCTTGTTCCTCGTTTAGTTTGGACATTGGGACATTCTGATTGTTTGAAGTACAAGTATGAATTTTTCTGAGACTTACTGGAGCTGAAATAAGGTATACACATATTGCTTGAGGTACCTAATCTTGGAATAAAGTCTTAGGCTGACCTATAGCAGCAAGTACTTGCGAAATATTAGTCAGTAATAAACAGAGGAATTAACATTATAGCCACTACATGGATGTAGGAGGGTGTTATTCATATACAAAGACCCGCTTAGTCAGTAAAATTGTCTCTAAACCTTAGCTTAGTTACACTATTCTTGGAAATACTATTCCCTGCTCAACAAACATTTAAGCAAAGTATCTCACATTCACTACTTTGAAATGGAGTTGCTAAAATGTGTTTAATTGAAGTTAAATGATTCAATACTTCTAAAAATAATTGAATACATATTCATGAATAACAATACTGCTTTGAGCTCAGGAGCCCATACTTTGAGAGGGTACATGCTGTTCTTCATTAGCCAGATACAGTATGACCTGCTCTTGGGCAATATGAATGTGAGCATTGGCAGAAAAGTTACTGGAAATTGAAGCTGGAAGTGATGCTGCGGTGTGTCAGCTGCTCCGTGACAAATGTGTTTGTACTTAGCCGTGCCCTGAAGTAAATGGAGGTAGCTTATCTCTCAATGTACATGACTCTGTCTGAAAAGTGATCTTAAATTCTTTGTGCTAAAGGCAAGTTAATACAAAGTATTTGCAAGATGTTTTTGCTTAAAGCATGACTGAAATAAAAAAGAAGAGAAAGTAGTGGAATATACAAATGGAGATACTTTCAAGTAGTTTATCTGGTAGAAACAAGCTAAACATTAAAACTTAAGAGCACCTCGTCATTTCGACTGCTTTGGCTTTTCACATTTTAAACTTTCACCTTAAATCTTACCCCTCAACATTTACCTGCACCTTCCTTATTGATACTGTGCTGTGTCGAAAGCAATGTGGCAACAAGTAGAAGCTGAGGAGTACATAAATAGAAACTGTTTAATGGATCTGCAAAACAGTTTTGTCAGGTAGCAGTTACTGCAAAACAGCTTGTTTCTAAACCACTTTTCCCCACTAGATTCCAAGGCCCTTCTACGTAAGTCTTCACCAACAGCCAAAGATTTGCCCAAGTGATAACTGTTTTGTACTTTAAGCTTGCCAGAGGCAAGCACTACGTTAGTGGCAGGCTATTTGATTGATTAGAGGTGTATTCCTGCAGAACAGAACAAGATCTGGACATTTTTCACTGGACATTTTACCAGCAAAACCAGAAACAACAGAAATTAAACAAATACATTAACTCCCATAGGCATTCTGAGGTCTTCTTTATTCCAAATCCACCCTAAAATATTTAATTACAATAGCATCTGATCGCAGTCAAGAACTAATAATCAGATACTTACGTGTGTCTTATTTAAATAAATAATGGAGAGAAACTTAGGTTAGCAGGGGCTTCTGGGATCTAATTTCTTGCTCAAAATTAACTTCAAAGTTAGCTCAGGTTGCTCAGGTCTTTGAAATATCTCCAAGGATGCAGACTGCACAGACTTTCTGTGAAACCTCTTCTAAGGTTGCCCTATTTTATATTTTGGAATAATACTTTCCAAATGTCTTTATGCAAAGAAGGTTTGTTAATTTACAGCCTAATACAGAATGAAGATTTTTTTGAAAAAATGCTTCCCGCTTATATATAAAAATGCCACCTAGCTTTCTTATTGACTTCTATTTAAGTTCTACAGTTTGCTAGAAAGTAAACTAATCAGTCAAGTACAGGTGATTACACCAAAAGACCTATTAATAATTAATAGAGATATTGTAGAATCATAGAATGGTTTGGGTTGGAAGGGACCTTTAAAAGTCATCTAGTCCAACCCTCTGCAGCGAGCAGGAACATCTTCCAATAGATCATGTTTTTCAGAGCCCTGTCCAACCTGTCATTGAATGTTTCCAGGGATGGACCATCTACCACATCTCTAGGCAGCCTGTTCCAATGTTTAACCACCCTTATCATAAAGAATTTCTTCCTTATATCTGGTCTGAATCTACCCTCTTTTAGTTTAAAACCATTACCCCTGTCCTGTTGCTGCAGGCCTTACCAAAAAGCCTGTCTCCATCTTTCTTATTACCCCCTTTAAGTATTGAAAGGCTGCAACAAGGTCTCCCTGGAGCCTTCTCTTCTCCAGGCTGAACAGTACCAACTCTCTCACTCTTTCCTCATGGCAGAGCTGTTCCATCCCTCTCATCATTTTTGTGGCCCTCCTCTGGACCTGCTCCAACAGGTGCATGTCTTTCCTGTGCTGAAGACTCCAGAGCTGGACACAGTACTCCAGGTGTGTTCTCACCAGAGTGGAGTAGAGGGGCAGAATCACCTCCCTCAACCTACCGGCTACGCTTCTTCTGATGCAACCCAAGATACAGTTTTCTTTCTGCTGTGAGCGCACGTCAGTGGCTCATGTCCAGCTTTTCATCCACCAGTAGCCCCAAGTCTTTCTCAGCAGGGCATCCCTTCATCTCACAGCCTGTATTGATACCAGTGGTTGCCTTGACTCAAGTGCAGGACCTTGCACTTGGCATTCTTGAACCTCATGAGATTCACCTGGGCCCACTTCTCGAGCTTGTCCAGGTCCCTCTAAATGGCATCCAATCCCTCAGGCATGTCAACCACACTGCGCAGCTTGATGTCACTTGAATATTTCCTGAAGGTGCACTCGATCCCACTGCCTATGTCATTCATGAAGATATTAAACAGCACCGATCCCAGTACAGACCCCTGAGGGACACCACTCATCACTGATCTCCATCTGGACATTAAGCCATTGACCATTAGCCTCTGGATGCAACCATTCAACCAGTTCTTCATCCACCAGACGGTCCACCTATCAAATCCATGTCTCTCCAATTTAGAGAGAAGGATGTTGTGGGGTATCACGTTAAAAGCCTTACAGAATTCTTGATAGATGACATCTGTAGCTCTTCCCTTGTCCGCTGATGAGGTTCTTGTACATTCCAAAAACAATAAATAGCTCTCAAGTGGCCAGATCAACTCCTACAGAAGAAGAGAAATGACTGAGTTTCAGGGTGAAAGTCTGTATTTGCCAGGATCTCCTAGGGTTGTGAAGGATAGCATCACATGTTCTGCTAAGACAGAAAGATTTGACTAGGCTTCTGAAAGAAGTCTTTGAAGGAAGCTCTTACTGGGAAGCCTCATCTCCTGTGTGACTTCTCATGGAAGCATTTTCTCTTATANAACTGCACACAGTAGCCTGACCCGTAAGTTATACACAGATAAGGAAACCATGACTGCAGCCTTGACAGAAGGAAGAAGCAAGACAATGGTGTGAAAAACTTTCTAATGTAGGTTTAGCGTGGGTAGATTAAATATATTCTGTGCATTTACCTATGTCTTTTACAAATTATTAAGAACACTATTTATTTTGAATGACATACATAAATGATTTCAGTTGGATTTGACTTATAAGTGGCTTGAGATTGGCATGATATAAATTTACTGGGCAACATTATGGCAGTCTTCTCTCAAAAGTGTGAGAAAAACATTAAAATTATTTTCCTAGCTCACCAGCACCCCTCTTATTTTGATCAAAGGGTAGTGTAATGGACCTGTCTTTCATTTGCAAAGGCCAGAGAGATACATACTCTGGGGTGACACTGAGAAAATAAGAGGGAAAGAAACATCCTCTGATGACCATGAAAGCTTCAAGATGTTCATGGGCATGTTTGAACCACAAAGGTCAAGGGAGTATGTTACTGTTACATATTCCTCAGATCCTCATATTCTGCCAGGGTATTTTCAGGAAACAGCTGCAGTGAGAGAAACCATAAAAATCAGTGAGGAAACTTGTCAACTGTGGTTTTAGCTTGTCTTTTGTAGGTTATTTAGTTCATTAGGAATCTTCTAAAAAGGAAAAAAACCCAAAAAAACCCCAAACCACAGCAGATGATAAAAGTTCTTTAAGTTCAAATCCGAACCATCCAGAAATCAGAGCCTTCACAACAGAAGCTAATATGTTAATTCATACCACACCAAGGGTTCACAGCATCACTAATCTTTTTAGTCATAATCATGATTAGTCATCTTAAGAGACTTCACTATCTTTATCATAACATCCCAAAGAAAATGTTTAAATATTCCTTTCCTCACTTCTTCTTATAGATTTCCTGTCTGTGTATTCTGCTGTTGTAGCATGCCTTTGTATTAAATCTCTACTTAGCCTTTTTCTTGAAGAGTCACTTTAAGTTAGTAGGGTTTCTCCAGCTAAAAAAGACTTAAAAAGTACATGATCTTGGGCTGTCTATCTTTATCTATCTTTTTGTGATACCCAGATTACTAGGAATGTGAAGTGACATAAATTGTTCTTCTTAGAAATAATGGGATGGGCACCAGCAGAGATAATGTCCCTGTATGCAGAAACTGGCATTTCTTCAGTAAGTGTGTAGGAATGACCGCAAAGTATATCTTGCTCTTACTAAGAGTATGTGTTGTTATGCAGTAGGGCAAGCAAGAGAAACTGTAAATGCTCAGCATCAGAAAATTTTTTATTCCCCTGATGCTAGCTGATCCTCATGATGCATTGTAACAACAGGAAGAAATGTTTTCTGTCTCATGGAGTAGCTATTATTCTCAGGTTCATCAGCTGGTAGTAATCCGAAAATCTTCCAGATACCTGCTCCATGTGCAGATAATATTGAAATGGATTATGAATAATGTGGTGGTCTTTGCACCCTAAAGAAATACTAGTGAGATGTCATTTGATTGTTGGGACATACACAGGTGAAGGGCAGGAAGCCACCACTTCAAAAGACCTAGAGCCTTTAAAGAACTGGAGCCAGTTTACATTGGGATTATTGATGTTCTTCTATTCCTTGTGTAATTCTGAGTCGCCTGATTTCTACTGTGTCCATGGCTAGTTGAACTAGTCGAAGTGCGTGCAACAATTTTAATGTATGTTTTCTGACAATTGTAGGATAATGGCAGAATGTGCTGTAGGAAGACTGAAAGCAAGGTACAGATCTCTGATTTGCAGTATCAGTTCAGTGACAAATTTAGCAATTATGATCCCTGCCTGCTGTATTTTGCATAAAGTATGTGAAACTAAGTTAATGATTTTTATTTCCATGCTTTATTTTCAGATTAAAATCAGGCAATTATAAAGGTTGATTTTCATAAACAAGCAGAAAAAGAACAAAAAGAACCTGACAATGAAAAAGAAGGAAAAAGTTCCCATAAACTGTTTCTTCTCGTGAATGTTTATTTTGTTAAATATGTCTATGTATCTGTATATATGAGTTCCATGAAATTTAAGTTAGTCCACCTCAAGAAAGGAGGCAACACAAGCCTAGGCCATCTCCTCATGCTTCATTGTGCCGACTTACTAAGTTTTCAGAGAGTTTTAGCAGATTTAATGTCAGACTTTCATAATCACAATAGCGATAAATTAAGACTCTGAAGTGGTACACTTCAGATTTCACTTAAAATTTGCTGCAGTCATTTATTTCTCAACATGTTGCTGATTACAGTCCTCTAATTCTGAGAGGCCTTTTGGTCTTGGATGACCATGGGGATATGCCACAGTAAAAGTCAAAAGAAGTCTTAGCACAGTAGTGACAAACAGGAAGACGTTTGAAGTTGTTACATTTCTTCTGGTCTCCAGCATATGGGGGTTTTTGTTAAATTAGCGAATTATCATATATATATGTGAAGATTAAACAAAATCCGTGCAAAATCTAAGCTTTCTGAATGTGTTATGAAAGGATTAATGTTTATATAATAGGTACTGCCAATTTCAAAAAGTGACTAGAATGCAAAATGTTGATTTTTAGTTATATCTATAAATGCATTCCCTAATAAAAAAGATAAAATACTGATGATAACTAGAAAGTTAGTGAAAAATGCCTTTTATTTCAAAGAATTATTGAACCGATTTCAATATTCATACTTAGACAGAGAGACTATACAGTATATTCTCTAAACTGTTGGCAGGAAGAGAATTTGGAATTAATTCCTTTTATGTTTTTAGAGCACTTGTATAGCTTGTCAAATAGTTCTGAGAAGATTAAATGTTTTCTGCAAGTAAACTCTTATCTATTTACATTTACCATTGTTTTTTTCTTTACCAAGCATGTATATAAAGGAGAAACCCATCAAAGACATAACGGATTTAATTTCAAATTTGCTTTGTGCATGCCTCTTCAGAAAAGCACACTGAAAAATTCAATTTTGATATTTTATTATATTTTTCCTAAAAAATCCAGTGGTAGGCCAACATTAGTAAAGTGTAAGGTGTCCTTCATTGTGGCTATTAGCAATAACTAGTCCAAAGCCGTGGTGAAGAGATAAATCACAATGACATACTTTAGTATGTAATGGGAGGAATTCCCAACTTCCAGGTTTACACCCAGCTGCCTCATGGTGAAATACTGGGATGGGACCTGGGTAAGAAGTGCACCATGCCTGTATGACACTTGACACAGAAAATCTACAGTCAAAGAACTATTCTGTGTTCCGACAGTACCTTAATGGTCTACCTGGAGACCAGCAATGCTGAACATAGTCACCTTTCCATTTACATTCAACTGTAGTGCTCTAGTGTTTCATTAGCAATGACTGATGTGGCAGACAGGTGGACATGTTTGCTATCACTATTATTATGAAATACTTACATAGCCTGGCAACTTCAGTCAAGGATTAAGCATATATAAGTAAGTATTTTGAGTACCTTTCATAGATGTGTGGGATATACAGCTTGATATTTAAAGTGTGGACTCACTTTATTTGGAAGCACAGAGTAACCTGACACAGGAAAAAAGCTAAATAGGTAAAACATCCTAAATAAATTCATAAATACAAATAGAGGTTACAGTGAATAAGAGAAGAAGGAGTGTGTGTCCTTTTTTTCAGGAGCACAAGAAGTCTTAAAGAGAATATTATGTTGTGAAGTTTTGTGCAAAGACAGGTATCATGACATCACGAAGAAGGGAAGAGTTAAAGAATGAGTGAGAAAGTAATGCCGTTTTCTGGTGCTCTACTGGATGTCAGAATATGGGGGACAATCCTACTACATAGACACATGACACATATAACTGCTTCTTTACATGGCCACCACAGGACTGACTCCTTGGTATAACCCTTGTTTTCCCAAAAGCATTTGGACAGATTTAAGAAAGAAACAACCATCCAAGTAACCATCCACAAACAGGCAACCTCTAATTCTAAACATTGCTAAGCCACAGATTTCTTGGAGTAGGAAAAATGTATTGAAAGGAATACCACTGTACATTTGCATGTTGTTGTTTTATCTTTCCTCACAGAATTGCGGAATGTTGAGGTTGGAAGGTATCTCTGGTGATCATCTAGTCCAACCCCTCTACTCAAACAGGGTCACATAGAGCTCAGAACTATGTCCAGACAGCTTTTGAATATCTTCCAGGATGGAGAGTCCACAACTTCTCTGGGCAGCCTTTGCCAGTGCTCAGTTACTCTCACCATGTTTACTTTAAAAAAACTTCAACTTCAAATAACATTTTGAAGTTCCTAGGCATCTACTTCTGAGCACTGCCCAAATTAGTGGGTGAGATAAACCTTTGATTTGACAACTATGTAATGTGCTCTCTTATGTTTTATTGCAGAGGTTTTCTTTGCAGGGTAAAGAGAAGGCAAGATGTTCAGTCATGCAAGAGATCTCCTCTGCAGAGTATTGCAATCGAAGCACCACAGAGCTGTAGAATTCATCCCCCATTTCTCATCCATCAAGCTGCCCCTTAGCCTTGAAGGTCTCTGTGATTTACAATGTCAGCCTTTTCTTTCTTGTATCTGATTTGCAGATCAAATACAGAGCTATTTATCTTTAGCTTTTGTTTTTTTCCAGCTCACTATTAGCTTATCAGGAATCACATTTTAAAGCAGCTTTTTGGAACAACACCAAAATGTGTTTAATACTGCAATAATCAGATACTGAGGAAAAGTGGTCTAGACTAATAAGCTAAAACTTCCATGCATAAATTGAACATAGTTATACATATATGGAATACTGAATTACTGTATCTTTGATAACTATGTAATACAATTTCACCAGTTAAAACAAATAAAAGAGACTAAAATTTCCTTTAGCCTCCTAAATCTTTTTTTTATAGTCATTACTGCAAACAAAACCCTCAAGTGCATGAATGTAACTTCAGTATAATACTTCAGTGAATCACTGTTCTCATAGTCTTCCAGTGACACAAATGATAATTTCACTGTAAGCACATAGCAATTTTGGCAGATCTCCTAAGTGATCTACATTTTAGAGTTCAGAAACCAACTTTTCCTCTTTGTATGTTCAACACCAAACCTCCCCCTTTGGACAGTGAAATACTGTTAGCAAACAACAAGTTGTCAGCTTTGTCTTTGTAGCAATCCATGAAAATTCTGTTTTTCATTACTCTAGTCACTACTTAAGGTTTAATAGTAACCAGATATAGCAATCTGTGATGGATAGCAGACCCATTTAATCCGTGCTCTTGTAATAATTTGAGTTAATGCATTGTGAGTGGAGTGTACTGCTGTTGTCTAACACTTGGAAGCATGAAATCCAATTGAAGAGTGACTACATAGACTTGGCAACTTCTTAGCTCATTTAATCTGGCCCTTCTGTATATTCTGGGTTACAACTTCTGGCTTTATACACTAGGTTGTATTTCCTCTCCTTTTTTAAAAAACTCATTTAAAAGAATATAAATGGTGTTGTGTTATGCATGGGCTTAGGTCTATCCAGAGCATGAATGAAGGGCAAAAGGAGAGCAACTGTCTTATGTGGCCTTGAGTATTTCTGCTGCAGATAGTGCTAGTGGGAAGACTACAGTCTCCTTCATATGTTCAATTTTTCTATAGCTGACTTTGCTTATGTATTACCATAGCTATTGTTTGATTCAAGGACTCCTTCTTAAGGATTGTTAGACGGGCACAAGAATGACCCCTTTGATTCTTGAATTTTGCACCATGTTCGAAGGCCTGGCAGATTTTGAGTGGACAGGGAAGTTATTGCAGTTTAAACACAGAGCTCAGCAATGCTGTTTATACTCAATTTTAGAAGTCCAGTGTCAGGGACATCTAGTGATTTCTCGGGAGTGTTTCACTGTACATCGACTTCATTATATGGAAGTTTTAAAATATCAGGCTAAATTTTCTTTTCTCATTGACATAATTATCATGCAGCAGCTTATGTATTATCATACATTTTATTTGTTTTACTTTAGGATTAGTTGTTCTTCCAGTATTTGCAGTTTGGTATGGTGTTAGAGGTGAATAAAGTTTCACAATTTCATCAAATATTTTTAAAGCTGGATGAAGTACTAGTAAGCTTAAATTCTTTCTGTATTTGCTTCTGTAAGTGGTGAAGCAAGTAAGCTTCCTGGCTGAAATCCTCATGAAAGCAGCAAATATTAAGTAAATACTAGAGACTACTGGCAAAAAGTAAATTATGATTGTATAAACTCAAATAACCTTCACAGAATCGTGACCCTACGTACCTCCAGTTGGTAAGTGTCCTGGTTTGGGCCAGGACAGAACCAATTTTCTTTCAGTAACTTTACTTTTTAGTTAAGTCTCTTCTGAAAATCTGCACTCTCTGAAATTAGCTGCATGTTTTTCCAGACAGGAGCTGCTTTTGGCAGTGATAAGGCTCGATGTTCATAGTTAGTGCTGGAACATCAGAAGGAATGGCATGCAGAAAGGCTCTTGCTTATAGTTATTCCTATGCAGACCAAGGTCGATGCTTGCTTCTGCTGACTTCCTTATGCACCAGAAAAAAAAGAGCAGAGAAGCGGTCACACCTGCGACCCTGTGGTGGGGAGGAGCGGGTCGGACAGGTGACCCAAACCTGACCAAAGAGAGTATTCTATCCCATACGTGTCATACTTGATATAAAGCTGAGGGATTGCGAGGGTCTTGCTCTCCTCTTCTTCTATGGCTGGGATCCGAGGAGGATTCTGTCTGATTCCTCCGCCTTCGATCCCGATCCGTGCATTCCTGAATCCAGCTCCTGCCTGCTGCTGAGTACAGTCTGGTGAATTTTCTGGGGCATGCTCTGCAGTGTCTGGGTGACCTATTCATAGTTGATAGTGGGGACCTCGATATTGGTTTTGTATATATTTGTATATATTTTCATTATTATTTTTCCTATTATTATTATACATTATTGTTGTAGTTAGAACTTTTCCAACCCATAAGTCTCTTTCCCTTTTCTCTTTCCCCTCTTTTGGGGAGGGAGGGGGTTAACAAAGAGCATCTGTTTTCCATTTAATAGCCAGCCCAGCTTTAAACCTTATCAGTAAGGAAACAGAAAGTGGTTGTGATGTTTCCTCCATGCACTTTGAATTGCATTTTCAATATCAGCAACGGAAAAATATTTGTGAAAAATCTCCATCAATACCCTACACCAACAAATGATGTATAATTAAAATCAACATAGTTGTAGTTACATTAAAAGATGTAATTCCATACCTGTCACCTTATTAGTTCTTAGAGGTCCTTTAAATTATATTTACCTCATCTTCTTTTTTCTTGTCTATGGCACAATTTATGGTTTAATGGTAGGATAGTGAAGCTGTCCAGTAGCTTGTGTGGAGGGCATGGAGTCTCAGTCACTGTTGGTGTTGGATTCATCTGCATATTTCACTAATGAGATAGATATAACTTTTACTGCTCTGTGTTAGGCAAGATCAGATGTCCTCTTGACGTTACTTCCAGACTTGATATTCTAGGATTCTTCTCCAGGAAGCAAATAATCAGTGGAAGACCTTTACTTGCATGTAGTAACTTTGGGTAATTCGATAAATAAATAGCATTAGTAAACTGCAAAAATTGGAGCTTTTAGATTCAGAAAACTAGTTTATTACAGAAAAAAATAAAGTTTTTGTAATTAGTTCATAATGAGCAACTTGACTGCTGTCTTCTGAGAAACAGTATCCAATTTATACAACTTTTATTGAGAAAAAAATAAAGTGAGATGAAAATTTATGCTTGTAATTTTCCTCAGTGTAGAGCAATTCTGTATCAAAGAACGTACCAGTTAATTTGGGATGTGGGAGAACATGATGTTTACTTCATTCTCAGTCTGCTCTAGCAGTTCTATCTGTTAACCAAATGAAAAGAGTGTGACCTTGCTTAAGTCTATATTTAAGCTCTCAAAACACTTCCCATGACTCTGCCCATAGTGAAATTGAAGAAGATCATGTTTTATTTTTAGATTTATATTAAGTAATGATATTATGTGGGTGTCTTTCCATTGTTCAGTGCGTGCCTTGAAAGAAGCGTACTTACAAAAGATCCTACAAAAGCTACTTCTGTTTCTAAGCATGTAGGTCAAGGTCTTTGAAATGTTTAATGACTTGGTGTCGTCAGTATTCTAGCATTCAACACTTTCTGGACTGGCCCTCTTTGTGGGATTTCGATACTACACCAATGTTTACATTCAATACATGGTCATTATTTTTTGAATGCTGTTATGATTGATAAAGATGTTTTATGACTGGGCAGAAAGTCTGTGGTTATACATGGTCACATAAACATAAGCAGATCACATTTAGTGAGGACTGAGGAAACACACACTTGTTATATGTGTGCTCCGTGCTTCCAAAGGCTGGTTTTCATAGGCTGAGGAGAACTATACTGATGAGCTGGTAAAGTTGAGACAGAAATATGATGGCTTGATACTAAGCCAATATGAAAACGTGATCCTTGTTTTCAATTTTCATAGCATTATTATTATTCAAATAGTCTGCAAATTATATATTGATATTTAACATGTATGGCATTATTTTTAACTGTATTATGCTGTTTACAAATTTATGCTATTCAAAATTCATTAGAAGAAGTTCAAGTTGGGCAAGATTAGTTAAGTTGTTTCTGATTTTCAAGAGCATCAAGCGTCACTGCTTACTCTACAGATATCCTTTAGATAGTATCTTGCAAATAACAGTGCTGCATCTTAGCCCACTCTTTTTTTCCAAGAGTATGTATGGTTATAATATTTTAGTACCCAAACTCTTCACCCCAATATGGCACATTAGACTACCTGAATTTCTATAGGGCATGCAGTTTAAAAGTTAATGAAGTCTGAAAGTGTTTTGATATGAAAAATACAATGCAAAAGTTAGACATTGGTCATGGAAGGAATACCATAACGTTAAAGAGTATATTATTATATATTAATTTATTCTCAGTGTCATCTCAGATATCTGTCAGTTTCTTAGATTGACCTGCCTAATAAGTCATTCATGTCTTAAGGGGAAAAAAAAAGCCTTTAGAATGAGCTCAACAAGTTATGAACATCTATTACACTTGTCGCTGTGGTCTAGTCCCAGCCGGCAACAAAGCATCACGCGGCTGCTCACTCACTCCTCCCCACCATGGTGGGATGAGGAGAAAATGTAACAACTCCTGGGGGGTCAAGACAAGGACAGGCAGGGTTCACTCACCAGTTATGGTCAAGGACTCAGCTTGGGAAAAAAATCAATTTCCTTGGTCATCAATCAGAGTAGGATAAGGAGATACAAAAGCCAGATCTTAAAAACAAACTTTCCCTGCACTCCTCCCTCCTTCCTGGGCTCAAGTTCCCTTTCTCCTGATGTCTTTCCCTCCTCCCCCCTCAGCAGCGCAGGGGGACAGGAAATGGGAGGTGCAGTCAGTTCACCAAAGATTGTCTCTGCTGCTCTTTCCTCCTCAGGCAGGGAGGGCTCCCCATACGCTTCCCCTGACCCAGTGCAGGGTTTCTCCCATGGCAGACTGTCCTTTGTGAACCCCTCCAACGTGAGCCCTTCCCACACAGTGCAGTCCCTCAGGAATGCAACAACCCAGCACAAGCTGTCCACAGTGTTGTGGCCTTGTTCAGGAGCGGCCCATCCCCTGGCTTAAGGTCCTCCAACGGCTGCATATCCATCTCTGCTCCTCCTTGTCTTTCATGGGTTGCAGGTCCATCTCTGTCTGTCTGTGGTCCTTCATGGACTGCAGGTCCATCTCTGCCTTGCCCTGGTCCTTCACGGCCTGCTCCACTGTGATCCTCCATGGGCTGCAGGGGCACAGCCTGCCCTCTCCAAACGGGCTGCAGGGGAATCTCCACTCTGGCCGCCTCTCCCCACCCCATTCCTCACTGACTCTAAATATCTACATAGGTGTTTGTCTCACATCCCCCTCCTCTCTCTGCTGCAGGTCTCAACTCCCGTTTCATTGTCCTGTCCCCTACGTTGTCGCAGAGGCGCATCTGTTGTCTCTAAATGTCCCAGCCTCAGCCTGAGACAGGAGTGACTTAGAGCCAGGGGAGCTTCGAGCAGCTTCTGACAGAGGCCACCCACCCGTGTAGCCCCTTTCCCTGCTACCTAAGCCCTCACACACAGAACCAACACACTTGTAATTAAGAGTCGTGTTACCCAAGACCTCACTTGTCCGTAATGAACACAGCTGTTTTGGCCTAATTAGCTGGTGATACAACAATATTTTAGTTTTAGTTAAACAAAATGGAGACACCATACAACTTGCATATCCAATGATGCTTGAGCTGTGTGGGTAATCCTGTGTGGGTAATCTCACAGCATGTGTTTTAATATAGCATATGTCTGGTCATAGATAAACTAGCCGGTTTATGGTAGAATTAAATTCACTTTCTATCCTGATTTTTGAATGGAATCACAAATACTCCATTATCCAGACTTAAATGTATTTATTTGACTTACAGTATTTTCCATTTGTATAGCTATTTGTCTGCCCATTCTTCTTTAGATCACTTATTCTGTATCCACAAACTACAGCTTTTCTTCAAGGATTTTGCTAAATTGCTTTTATTGCAATGGATTTTTTCCACAACTGTGTAAACATCTTTGTAATTCTATTCAGCAATTAACCTTTTCTGTGGCATTAAGATTTGTTTTAAGAGTGCTTGTGGATGGTATGCTGTAACTATTAAACTCAGTAGAATTAGAAAAAAAAATTGGGAGCTGAGTTCATTACTCTGCCGTGGACTGTACATTATCTTAAAAAAGAAGAAAGGTAAAAATTATCTATGGCCTACATCTACCTTTAATTTTTTTCACAAGTTCTTTGTGATATTGTTTGTTGATAAACACAAGACATATGAGAAAGGCAGTCCTCAGAACTACATAACAAGAAGTACCAAAGATGCTAATACTGTAAAGAATAAGACTGAATTTTCCCTGGATATGTGTATAGTATGGCGTTTCTAAATGTTCTGAACAGTGACCTTTAATAATCAATCAAACATTATCACAGTACTATCTCATTAGCAATCTGTGGTGAAGGAATGTAGTAGTTATGTCCAAGGCTAGTAGAGCTTGTTAGGGCTGTGCAAAACAATCAGATTTTGGCCTCGAATCTTCGTTCTTATACAGCCCATTCTTTCTGGTATCTTGACGTCTCAGTCATTACTGAACTTAACACTTCCTCAACCTGCTCAAATAGGGAAGTGCTATAATCACCATTTTGAGATACAGAGCAGATAATGAAGCAGACGAAGACCTACTTGCCAGGTGTCTCAGAGAAATTTGTTGGGAGGTAATTTGTAATGTGCTTCTGTAACGGTACAAGAGACTTCAGTTCTGTAATCAAGTCTCTTGCAACCTACTGTGCCCAGGCAACATCAGCTCCTCCTTTTTCTTGTGCAGAAACACTGTTCAAAGAGATGTCACACCACTCTTTGTGTTTGGGATTCCCAGTGGCTTGAATGTATCCTTTCCACTAACCTGCAATGGTCAGTTTAAAGGGCTGCTAGTATTAAAATCTGAGGTGGTGGAAAGAAGTCTGCTTTGGCTGTCATAACCATTGCCCATTTGACAAGCAACAAGCAGAGGAGAGATGGCTGCCACTAGGTTTGGGAAGCACAGTATAAAAAGACATCTAGAGGTACCAGTGATGAATATAGTTTACACACAGAGACCTCAGTGACAGCTACCTGTAAAATTGGATGTGTTAAAAATCAGGTGTTCTGAGCAGAAGTCCAGTTGGCTGTGATTTTTTCTTAAATCTTCAAGGTACACTTTAACGAACTATTTAGGACATAAAATGTGCCTGATGCTTTTTGTTGCAAGTAAGATATTTTATGGCTATTTCCAAGTCTTCTCCTTTGGCTCCTTTTTCTTTGAATTCAACTTTACTCCAAAAAGTGCAACCAAAATTAGATTTTTAATAGGAGAGATTCTTTTAAATATGCTTATTCATTTTAATTACATGTATTTCTGTCTGTTAAGCTTTTGAATTCTATAGTATTTTGAAAGCCATTAGTGATCCTTCTTTCTGTTTTTGTTTCTCCTCTCCAGTTTCTAAAAAGGGTATATTTAGGAAAAAAAGATCACTTTCACAAAACAAACAGTTGGGTTATTTTCGTCATTATTGAGGTAATGTTGTACTTACAATTATATCATCCCCACTACTTTACAATGCCTCACTAATTACACTTAAAGTATAGCTTTTCCCTTTTGTGTTGGTATATTGATTGTTTCTTCATAACTCCGTAATTTTCTGCCAGTACTGCCAGCTGCTCCTTTAAACTTTTACTAGGCAAGGAAGTCATATTTTCTGTGAAATGTCAAGAAATGCAATTAACCTTTCTTTGACCTTTTCTCTGCCTTAAGTATCCTGCTTTGGATTCTGTGTATAACAAAGGGTTGTCTGTCACATTGTATAAACAAAAAGAAATATTAAGCATAAGCCTTAACACAAATAGGATATATGTTAGGTTATGCATTGACACATGTCTGTGTGAGGCTACATGTTTGTATGCGTAATATATGTAAATATATATATACATATGTGTATGCATGTGCACATAACATAATGAACATAAAGGTGATAAAAACTTCAAATATATTAATAGTTTCTGTTATTAGAGGGAAGCATGCTTTGTACAATTCTCTCCAAAAGCTCCATGCCTGTTACTGTGCAGATCTTTTTTCACTCAAACTCATACCCTAAACCAACAAGTAGATCATAAGTAAGTGTTACATTACAAAAGAAAAGAGTAGGCATAATGTGCAGTAGGCCAGCAGAAACCTCACTTTCCTGGTAGGGATGGGAATTAGGTGCGTGGGACCTGAATGCACCCTCCTTTTGGGGGGTGTTGGCTGTTTGGGCTCAGGGCCAGCCTTGGGAGTGCAGCTGTCCAGGCTTGCACTAGGGAAACCGCTGTGTGAGAAAAAGGTGTGGGAAGTGAGAGCCTGTTCTCCTTTGCTTGGGAACTGCTTTTAAGCCCAGGCCCTTGCCCTCAGTCTCAACGGTAGCTACCCTGTCCATGCCTGACCATGAGCCTCCCTGACTCTGGCCCTGACCTGCTCAGCTGCCTCCATCCCAGACCTGCTTATCTCCGTGGACTTGTCTGCTGTCACTGGACTGTGACTGGTCTTGTTTAATGTCTCCAGACCTGATCCTATCACTGACTTGATGACTTGACTTCCTGGCTTGACCTTGGACCTGCCCTGGGGCTGTGGACTTGTCTGAGGATTGGGATTCTTAGCTGAACATTGTTACTGTCACTGGACCTCTCCTGCTTGCCTTGTTAGGGTGCTGTGAGCCTGTGCTCCTTGTCACTGCCCCTGCCTTACTGTCATGTTTAGCTCCCAGTTTCCCTTGCTGAGCAGCCTGCTTCTGCTACTACCTGACATTAGGCATATAACATATATATATTTTTTTAAATGCAGACCTAATCACAGACATAATTTACCTTCATTTGGATTTGTGAGTGCTCAACTTGATGATCAGATTTGTAGAAGCATTTTAAGCTGAGCTTCCAAACATGGGAAATCACGTTTAGACCAAGTTCTAGCCCTTAACATATCTGAAGCTCCTTATGTAAGTGAATTTTTCTAACAAATTCATGGCAGAGCATAAGTCAGGTAGCTAGATACAGAAGTTATCAGATTTACACCCATTTTGCAAGCACCAAACATGTAGCTGAACATCATTTTACCTATTGGTGACTTCATCCCCAGAAGGTTCAGCAATCCCCATTTACTTACAGCAGTTGTCTCTATGTACTTAGACAATGAGCTCTGGAACGTGTACTCATTCATCACGTCTGCCAACATACTCAATGTTGGTCAAAAGCTCCTCCATCTTAGAGCCAGAGAATTTCAAATACAAGCATAGAGGTGCTAGTTTTAGTGGCCTGGGAAACAACACTTGACATTAACTAAACTCTGGCATTCTCTACCTCTTTGACTTTATCCGATTTCCAGATACATTACTGGAACAAAACAACCATTTGTATGATTGTCTCTGTAGGCCTACTGGAAGAAATGGTTGACTTGGAAGGTTATGAGAATGAAATTAGTAGTGCGTATATTACACGTAGAGAATACACGTGGTGGTAAGTAGATGGAGCTGTAATAATTGAGGCAGCTGTGAGAATACTTTGTAGGTCTTGCTCCCAGCAACAAAATTCTCAATTTGTACATTGTGATCCTTATGTATGCTCAGAAAAATATTACTAGATGAAGAAAACTGAATCCTCTCTCTCATCTCCTTCCATATGTACCACTGTATTTTATGTATGTGATCTATGGTGAAAAATGAAAGTAGCTCAACAGTTTATAAGTTGGTAAGTAGGAGATAAGATCAACTGCAGCTGCTTATCTGTAAAAACAGTGATGAATTTAAATCAAATCTCCGACTTGTTTATGAAACAGGAAAAGTCAGAAATCCTTCAGGAGAATATTTCCTATATGGTGCTTTTTGTCCAAATTTTTATTATTTTGCATTAGCATTCTGATGTTCTTTTAAAAAGCAGAGACCTATGTGAAATTCTAATGTTCCATTACAACTTCATCAGTTTTGGTTATAAAAGCTACGACACCCTAAATGTAAAATAAATTTGACTTCAGGTAGGTTTTTATACAAGTTTTCCCATTCTGGGAACTAGGCATTCTTAATAAGAATAATAAGAGCTGGAAAGGACAATTGGAAAAATTATTCAAGGCAAACATTAAATAAGTTATATCACCCAGAGGTAGAATAACCTTAAAATGTTTATTGTGAAGGTTATGATAAAGTTAATTATCTGACATTGGAAAAGGCTTACTGAGCTTTTTTAGGGTTTTTTTGTGAATTATTTTACTGATCATAGTTTTATCATTTAGGTATGACAGGACATCAGTAGAGGAGGAAGAGTGAAAAATAAATTTCCTTCAGAAACCCAGTGCAAATTATCTAGTCATGTTGGTGAGTTGTTAGTCATGTTAATATTTACTTAGACCTCTCTTACGTGACTAGCTGGTCACTGGAAGAAACAAGATGTTTCAAGTCTAACTTTCAAGAATTACATTATAATTGTGGGCTTGTGAATGTTTATGAGTCACCAAACTGGTATTGCTTGGTGTGTAGGTGTTTGATATAGCTGATTCAGATAATTCTAGGATGGGGAGAAAAAAAGTCAGAGTTCAGACTTACTTCTTCTCCAGCTGTGACAACATTTGCTCCATACCAGAGGGTATCTGAAAGTTTTGGATTTATGTTGGTGACTCAGCTAGAATTTTAGATAAAGCATTAGAAGCCTCCTTATTCTTTGAATTAGAAGTAGCTTAATGGATCGACTCTACAGGCACTCCTAACTTCACTCTGGTTTTGAAATGTTTAATAAGATTATATTTTAAATGAGATGGTGTCTTGGAAAATGTTATTCACACACAGCCACGTGTACTCTAGCAGGTTTGCAGCTCAACTCCATTCCTGCCAAAATGGAAAATCTTTGCTAGTTTAATGACATCAAGATTTGGTTCCCGATCCTTAAGTACAAAGCAACTCAAGGGTTGCTGTTCACTACACCACTCATAGCCTGCTCACAACTCACTGCAAATTCATGTGCCCTTTTCCTGGCATGCTGTAAAGTAGTTGGATCCAGGGCTCATGACTGCACGTAGCATATTTGCAAACTAGATTTAACTTATGAAGCAAAGAGGATAGCAAGAAATTTCATACTAGGAAGGATGAAAATAGGTTGAGAAGACCCTTATTTACAGTTTCACTGTAATTTCAGCTTTTGTTTATATGCCTGAACATTCAATGCTGATAATTTGACCACTAGAACCGATGTATAACTTGCACTACTATGTACATTATTTACCATATTTCCCAGTAGCATGTGGAAACCAGTCAGAACATTGTTGTCTATGTGTTGTACAAAAATACAAAAAAATAGCAACTCTAACACAGGGATTTTGTATCTTGCTCCAAAATTTAGTACTGATTTTCACCCACTTGTTCCAAGTCTGTGTTTTTACTTCCCTTTGTACTGACAAAACAATAATGATTCAGTTCTATGGAAGTTAGTTACAACACAGGATTGAAGGCCTGTTTCAAAGATTCACTTTACTCTTACGGATGGAAATCCTAAACAAACCTTATGTTCTTTTCCATATCTTTCCACTACTACAGTTTTTTTGAGTACTTGCCTTCAATGTGAACAACCGTAAGGTCTTTGCCTTTATGTTAGAGAAATTGCTTTCAGTTCCAGGTGATGAGTAGAATAAAGCGAGCAAGATTTGGCCCATATGCTTTATTCCTTTGAACTGCATTGCCTTTTCTAAAAGCAGCATTCAACAAATTTATATACTACAGCAGATATACTGATTCTAGTTGTCCTTTTCTATGCCAGCGTGATTCAGCTATTCCACTGGTGTAAATGGAAAAACTCCAGGTAAAAGCAATAGCAAGAGGGAATTTGGCATTTACTTTTAGGAGCAAATTAATTTATGTTGTCCATGGGGTGGCCATACAGCCCAATTGCACCAGGCTTGTGGTACTCACTAACTTAATGAACTATTTTGCTTCTTTGTTTCATAGAGTGTTTTATATTTTAAGCGCTAATATTTTTAAGCTTATGAACAAATAGAATGTGTTCTCTTTCTAAATGCAGTTTCTGACATTTAAAATCACTGCAATCCAATAGATTATTTTGTGGTGATTTAGAAATGTTACTGTGTGGTAAGAGGTAGAGGGGAGG
>VZSC01016063.1:293728-321591 GCA_013398225.1 Steatornis caripensis | reverse complement strand
GGAGAGGAGAGGAGAGGAGAGGAAACTGATGACTTCCTGAAGTACAAAAAAATCATCAAATTCACCTTCCATCACAGGTTAGGCTGCCCAAATAAAAATACTTTCAGAAATGCGATCCCAAAAGAGCCTTTTAGATACAGATTTATTAAAGTTTCAGAATCTGTCAAAATGACTTTGAAGTCCTTTATGCAGCAATTGTTAAAAAATCAAGGAAAGACTCCTAGAGCCACTGAGCTGATTAGAACAATTCCAGGAAAATCAGAATATTTCCATTAACTTAATCCAGCATGAGCAATGCCTGTGCAAAGCACACTTGATGTGTTTAATGATGTTTATATTCTTCCACTTACAAAGTATTTTATTGTAGTCCACAGTGAATCATCCATTTGCCCTGCTGTGTATTTTGTATAGACCTCCTTCTTAACTCCTGTTATGGTTTTGTCTTCAGAATTTGAGTTTCTTATGGCTTGATTCTGGTCTCTGATTGGATTATACATACCTTCAAGAATGGAGCAATATCTGTGATGAAAAGGACCCCAAAGTGTTCTGTGGAATTTCTATTGATATCAGGATCAATTTGTTTTCTCTTAGAAATTCAGTAGGACAAATACATTTGTTTCACTTGCTTATTTGGAAAAAAATCAGAAAGGAAACAATGAATAAATAACAGTGTTTGAATATAGCCCATTAAACTTGTTATTTTTCCACATTCTTTGTGAAACTAGCATATTGACCCACATTTCAGCTGTGTGATGTGTTCCAGCTTCGTACTACAAACAATGTTTGCAAGTGTCTTCAGATGCTCATATATGCTGTAGGGAAGCTTCAGTCAAGTTGTGATTTACATACCTTTTTATTATTCCTCACATATAGAAGATTCGATACTCTGGAGCATCATATGCATGACTGAGAAACCTGCAGGAAGACTGTGGATTCATGATAGAATGATCAGATTATTCACATGATTCTTTTACACATTTTAAATTATACAATGTGTTCTTGAGGATATTCTTCATTTAAAAGGTAATCCTGGCTTAATTTCATTGCCATTTATCTAGATCCAGAGAATATACCCTAGAGAATGCACATGCAAATACGTATCTATGAAAACATGGGCTCATTGCAAAGCCTATAGATACCTCAGCACTGGCTGTCAGGAATATGTAAAGGTGTTATAATTTTTATTTACGACATAAATATGCATAATCTATAATTTATGGCATAAATGTGGCATAATCTAGATGCCACATTATAAGTGAAAGAGCTTTAAAACTGACTTACATCAGCCAGTCATGTCACAATAGAAACAGTTCTTTGGTTTTTTTGGGTTTTATTTGTTTTTAAAAAACAGGTATATTTAAGAAACAAAACTGAAAATATTCAATATGAGACACTTAATATAACATACTAACAAGGCAAGTTATATTTTAGTAAGTTTTCCCATTCTGGATCATATCACTGTGCACACAGAAGACATTGTTTTTCTAATACACATTGAACTGTATTGATCAACTTTTAAATTCATCTGCCATTTTATCAATCAATAACTGAAAATCATGAGGTATTTTGTATTTCTGGCAGTCCTATTTCACTTTCACGGCTTTGAATAACTCACCCTTCCCTGGGTTAAATTCGTGTATGAGTTCTTTCACGAGTAACTTCCCTTCTTAGTATCTGCATGCCATCCCCAGTGTTGGGATACTACCTACTAGTACAGACTCTGCTCTAGTATCATGTATGCTCTAGCACCATGTAATCCTAAAAGAGCAAGTGTCCCCAAATGATACATGACAGTATCAGAAATCACTTAACAGGAGTGATCAAACAGAAGCAATATGATGTTTTAAAGAGAAGCAAATTTCAAATTACATACTTAGTATTATTCAGAACTCAAGCTCAATGTACTAGTTAGTGTATGTACAATAATATATATATTAAAAAATCTAAACATTTAGTAAAAACTTGTTTCAGTTAAGATTTCATTGCCATGAAATAAAACAGAATTTGTTGCAAACTTAGGCCTTGATGCACCAAAGATTTACAGCACAGAGTAGGACTGTTTTACACAAGGAGTATTTCCCAGGAGTTCAACTGAATCATAGAATCACAAAATCACAGAATGGTAGGGGTTGCAAGGGACCTTGGGAGATCATCTTGTTCCTGGCCACAAGGGCACATTGCTGGCTCATGGTGAACCTGTTGTCCACCAGCACTCCCAGGTCCTTCTCCACAGAGCTGCTTTCCAGCAGGTCAACCCCCAGCCTGTACTGGTGCATGGGGTTGTTCCTCTGCAAGCACAGGACCCTACACTTGCCTTCGCTTAACTTCATCAGGTTCCTCTCTGCCCATCTCTCCAGCCTATACAGGTCATGCTGGATGGCAGCACAGCCTTCCAGTGGGTCACCACTCCTCCCAGCTTTGTATCATCTGCAAACTTGCTGAGGGTGCACTCTGTCCCTTCATCCAGGTCATTGATGAATATGTTAAACAGGGCTGGACTCAGTACAGACCCCTGGGAAACACTGCTGGTCACAGGCCTCCAACCAGACTCTGCGCCACTGATCACAACCTGCTGAGCTCCTCCATTCAGCCAGTTCTCGATCCAGCTCACTGTCCACTCATCTAACCCACACTTCCTAAGCTTACCTATGAGGATGTTGTGGGCAACAGTGTCAAAAGCCCTGCTGAAGTCGAGGGAGACAACATCCACTGCTCTCCCCTCATCTACCAAGCCAGTCATGTCATCATAGAAGGCTATCAGATTGGTAAAGCAGGACTTCCCCTTGGTGAATCCATACTGATTTCTCTTGATAGCCTTCTTTTCCTCCACATGCCTAAAGATGAGCTGTTCCATCACCTTTCCAGGGATGGAGGTGAGGCTGACTGGCCTGTGTGGAGAGTATCACTGAGACATGGCTGATAAAGAGAGGATATGAGCTTGACAGAACTAGGCTTGTTAGGCCTTGAAGGCCTGGAGTGGAAAAGTACTGGCCTCAGGGACAGTGTGTGTGTGTCCTTGGCGGTCAGGGCTGATTAGCAAAGCAAATACCACAGGAATGAGAAAAAGGAGGTTGTAACAAGGAGGTGTGAATAACCAATCCTGAGCTCAAGCTTTGTAATATGTATGAGCTAATTAAACGGCCTATATAAGGGAGCGCTTTGGGAAATAAAGTGAGACTTGTTAACCAAACACCTTTGGGTGTCGTTAGTCTCCCGCTGTCTTCGACAGGCCTGTAGTTTCCTTGGTCCTCCTTCTTGCCCCTTTTGAAGATTGGAGTGACACTGGCTTTCCTCCAGTCCTCAGGCACTTCTCCTGTTCTCCATGACCTTTCAATGATGATGGAGAGTGGCTTGGCAATAACATCTGCCAGCTCCCTCAGCACTCATGGGTGTGTCCTATCGGGGCCCACGGATGCCTAATGATCTCTCACCCAATCGCCCTCGACCAAGGGAAGGTCTTAGTTTCTCCAAACTTTATCTCTTACCTCCAGGGTTGGGAATCCTGGGGGCTAGCCTTAGCAGTAAAGACTGAAGAAAAGAAGGCATTCAGTAATTCTGCCTTCTCAGTATCCTCCATCACCAGGGCACCCACCTCGTTCAGCAGTGGGCACACATTTTCCCTAGTCTTCCTTTTGCTACTGATGTACCTGAAGAAGACCTTCTTCTTGTCCTTGACATCTCTTGCCAGATTTGATTCCAAGTGGGCCTTAGCCTTCCTCGTCATATCCCTGCATGCTCTGAAAACATTCCTATATTCCTCCCAAGTGTCCAGTCCCTTTTCTCGACATTCTGTAAACTTTCTTCCCTTTGAGATTTTCCTTGAAGCTCCTTGCTCACCCATGCAGGTCTCCTGCCTGGATAATTCAACACAGTGCTTAGTTAATATCATGCAGTGGTCCTTGCAGAAATGTGGTCTAAGTCTTTTTCTATACTTAGACACAGTGGTTTATCAATTACAAATTAATTACAATACTAATTAACAGAACAGTTCTACATGCAGTGCAACCATATTATTCCTCATGTCTAAAGATACAACATCTTAAATAAACAAGAGCAGCAAAGAACAAGAAAGGGAACAGTGGCTTCAGGAGATGATCTGCTGAAGGTCACTGCAGCACGTTAGCAGAAGACCCTAAACTGGGATTTAGGAGATATGTGTTTAATGTTCCTTCTCGTCCACAAAGCCACTCATTGCTGCCAATCAGATTTTGAAATCTAGACAGCAGTTAGACAAAAGAAAAAAGTGCTATGTCAAGGAGATATTTTTTTTTTTTCATATCTATATCATGACTAAAAACATTCAGGCATTGATAGCCCTCCTGTTGGTAGAGTACTTAGCTGATAATATTGCTCCTGCTTACATTACATAAAGATTTGTTTAGTAACTCTTCACCTTTATTTAAGATGTTGTATTAATTTACTGCTATCACAGACCAAACAACAGACTATGTTTTCCTGTGACCTCATAAAAAACAAACAAAAAAACAACAACAGGTAAAGACTGCCATTGATCAAAAGATCCTATATCTCCTCCTTTACAAAGAAATGATGTTAAGGTTTTGTTGGTTTTCCATCCACCTAGAAACAGTGTCTTTGATTTTGTCCTGTTGGTAGAGGAATGCAACATGTATGCGGTCACATTCTAGGATCATTCGCTAGCAAAAACCCTAGTGTTATTTGGTCTGTGATAGCTGTAAATTAATATGTCCAGATGTGTCATGTAGTCTTTACAGAATACTGACAGAGCAGTAGATGTCATGAGTTTTATTGAACGCATATTAAGATTAGATTTTATGTCTGATACAAAAGAGTACTCTTGAGGGCAATTTTTGGGAAGATCTAAGCCATCACATCCAGCAGCAGGGAAAACAGGTAACATTCTCAAACGCGAGATGCGTTATTTCCATCTGACTCGCCTGTGTGCAGGCAACCCATCTCAGGACGTGTTTCCTGTGGGTAGGAATGAGACATCCTTCTTGCCAGCCTACAGTGGGGATGTTCTGGGGAAGGAATTTTCTCCTTTCATGCAAATACTCCTCATGTATGGCAAACAGAACAAGGAGACACTATATAGTTATACTTAAATGATGCTTCAAATTCCCACGACAACCTTTCTGAGCTGGCACAATTGGTCCTATACAGATGCTGCAGCTTTAGGATCAGCTTAACTCAGGCTGAGACAAATGAGTCAGTCACTGGTCTGGCTGAAAACTGATCAGTCTTTGGCATACTTTCCTTTGGTTTCCAGGCTTATTCTGCAGTCTGATCTACTCACCAACCCATTTTACCCTGAAACCACAGAAACAATAAAGCTGATGCTAAGAAAGCAGCAGAGCATTCAGACAAGTGGAAGAACCATTCTCTACATCAGCAACATAGTGTTACTTCAGTTTAACATGACCATGAAACAACACACTTTTTACTTCCGTTGATAAAATTCTTGGTTTTATCCTTTAGTCTATCTGGCTGTTTTCTATGAAATGCCTAGAATCCTATCATGTGGACCTCTGTCCCTCTAATCCCATAGGTGAGGAGGAAGGTGGCTGCTGTAGTGGCCCTTTCTCTGTGGAATCTGAAGGTAAGTGCTGGTGGTGCTTTTTCTATCAGAGCTAGTCACTGAATTTGCTCAAGAACTCACAAGGAGCGTGTCTTCTGTCCTAATCAATGTATTACAGTAAAATCCAGTGCTGTTGGTTTAAGGTACATTTCAGATACATAAAAGTTCCTGTTAGATAGTAAATAGTAATTGAATATAAACAACATTTTATCATCATTCTTGTTGGTGTAGCACAAATAGCCTTTTATTTTGTGGCTGTAGGAAAATTTTGGAATCTTTGTTTTTCTCGTATATTGTACATGCCAAGTTTAGTGTATTAACAAGAAAGTGCTGCTTTCTAATACCAGGTGCAATTTTCTAATGCTAGGATTACTGAAAGGGACAGAAAAGTAATAGGTATTTCTTGTCTGTTTCTCTGCTTGTGTTTCGCACTTGACAGCACTCCATGCATAGTTCATTTGGCTTTTCCCCTTGGTAGCCAATCAGTAAGCCAGTTTCGTTTGCTGTTTGAGTGTTTTGCTCAACAGAGAAAAAGAAAAGTGTTTCAGATCATGTGAAAAAATGCATATAAGCTCACAAATACTGACAGGAAGACTCAAAGGCGGATCAGCTACGAGAAACCACAAGCTAGAAGACAGAAGCTATATGTGCAGAGTACAAGGCGGGGATAGGGGTGGTATCTGCCCATTACTGTACCTTCCTACTACAGGTATAATTCACAGTTTAAATAATTTTGGAGAGCTGAACCCAAGTCCCATGTTTGTTAATAAAACTGGTGGAATATTTGATGACTTTTAAAAGTAGTTTTAACATGGAGTCCTACCCACTCTCTTCACTTTCTCTTATCCCTTCATATTGGCAATACCACTGCGTTTGTCACACTACAGACTTTGCCAGAGCAATAGCAGGTAAACGTACATAGTCATAAAGTAGGAACCGTCTTCTTGTTCTTTGTTCTACATTGGCTATTAACACCTAGCGTAACAAAGATACAATATCACTTCAGTCCTTGATGCCACCGCATTGAAAATATTGTTGGTAATGGCAATAAACATGATAACCTCCTACTGTTCATAGAACCTGAGTCCAAAAAAAGATTTCACAAAGTAATCTGGTTTACCCATTTGTCCCAAACCAAATCAATCATCTTTAAACATATGTTTTTCTACTCTTTCCTTAAAAGAGATGGATGATGGGGATTTCACCATCACTCAAGGCAATACATTATAATGCTTCACTCTTCTGGCCAGGAGTTTTTCTGTCAGGGAAGTGAATCGCACTTGTGGGACTTCCTACACCAACTTCATGTCTTCACACCCTGATCTTCACTTGCAGTCTTTGCATGTGTAGTGCATGCAGCTTTGCACTGTTGCTGCGAACTGCTCGTGGCCTGTGCTCCGGGAGGGCAGTGAGGAGGAAGGATGCAGCGACCTTTGGGTGGTCATAGGGCCTGTTGCAACCCATTGGGAAACAAGCCGTTTCACATGCTCTCTCTCCCCCGTCGCCGCCTCTCACGAAACACTGTCTTCGAAATAAAGTGCACGCGTGGGTGTCACTATTTTTATTTTTCCCTTCTACCTGGAACAAGGGAAGCAAAGGCTTCCCAGCCTCGCCCGCGGCGGGGGTGCTGGATGATCTGTGCCTCCCCCTCGCCGGCTCCGGTCGCTGCCTGCGCTGGGGATCGCCCTCCCCGCACTCCCACGCCTGCAATTACTGACGGGGGCGGCCGCCACCCGCGCCGTGCCTCCCGCCGCGCCGCGCCTCCGCGCCTCGCCCGCTCCCCCTCTCTCTCCCCGGCACTGCAGCAGAGGCTTCACCGCAACGCGAAGCCCACGCAGCCGCTCCGGTCCGCCCCTCCTCCGGTCTGTCACGCTTGGCGGCTCCTCCGGGAGGCTCCTCGCTGCCTCCCGCAGCCTCACGCCGCGAGCAGGAGGCAGGCGGCAGCGGGGAGCGGAGGGAGCCGGGAACGCCCCGCAGCCCGCCCGCGCCGCGCTCTCCGCCGCCTGCACCGCCGGTAAGTGATGCTCCGGGCAGTCGTGCGGCCGCTGCTGCTCCCGGGCAACTTTCCCCTTTTTTGCCTTTTTTGCATGCTTGCGGCGGCGGAGGACTTCAACTTTTCAGCGGGACTTATAAGGCGTTTGCTCGCCGGGGAAGGGGGAGAGCTGTTTTCGGGGCAGGTCGAGCGTTGCAGGGAGCGCGGGGTTCCCCCGCATCAAGGCGGTGAGCGGGAGCAGTTTAAGCTCGGCTGCTGCTAGCTCCGGCTCCATCCAGAGCTCGCTCGCTCTCTCACGCAGAGAGAGCAGGGCTGCACAGATCCGAGGCGGTGTGAGCGTCTCCTCTTCGGTTTTGAAGCGAACTGGAACATTAACGCTGGCAGAACTTTTGCACGCTAGGGGAGCGAAAAGACAGGGGTGTTGAGGTTCGCAGACTCCAGATGTTTGAAGAAAACAAGCTTGCAGACGTCCTAGCGGTAAGCATGGCGAGGAAAATCAAAGGTGCAGGAAGGTTGTTGGGATTGCAGCTCCTTAGGGAACCGACACTTTCTAAGGTATGTTTAGAGGGGAACAGGGAGGGTTTCAGATCCTGCAACAGAAAAGAAAAAGAAAAGAAAGAAAATAAACAATTTAAGTGGTTTTGAAAACAATGTTGCTTTTCGCACTGTAGCTAGCCTTTGAGGATTGTAATTCACATTGACTACATTGGGAGAATAGTTTTAACATTCACGACCCGCAAGTGGGAGGGGAGACTCCCTTCGTTACAGGTTCAGGAAAGAACTTTTTCAAAACACACTGAGTTACTGCTCTCCTGGTGCTTTGGGGATTTAGATCCCGAGATGCGTCTAGCAGTGTACAGGGAGGGAAGCATGGAGAATTCATAGTGGGGAAAATTTTAGTCCAAGTCCGGGGATTAGGAAGAGCTGTGGGATGGTGAGTTTTTTTGAGGCAACCCCCATCTAATCTAAAGAGGATTGCAGAGCAGAAGAGCCTGAGGGATGCAAAGAGACAGAGAAGCTGGTCTGGCAGTCCTGAGTGGAGGCAGGACACCCCAGGGACCTGAGGGCCAAGTGAGATGGGGGTATTTGAACACGGAGGTCACCGATGAGTCTTGGGACCCTAATCCTACAAACCACTGTGGACATGTGTGAGTATGGGGCGAGGGTGGGAGCTGAGTCATTCTGGTCGGGGTGGCCACGCATATCTGTATGGAAAGGGGCGGCCGAGGAGAGAAAGAAGAGATGAGGAAGAAGCGTATAAAGATAGGCGGGGAGGAGGGAGATCATCTCATCGAAAGATGCTGAGATCATCCAGAGGCTCCTCTGTGATTGATAGTATCCTGCTCTCCTTCCCGTAACGGGTTAGGAGGCTGATGTGTGTATTTCTGGTGGAGGGGGGGCGGATTGCAGAGGTTCGTACAACACAAGGGAAACATACTCAGACAAACACAATTGGTACTGCTGGTGCTTGGGCTGCATTGCACTGCAGTGCAGGGAGCTCAGGGCAACTTCTGCCTTAGGAGAGAGAGGGAGACGCTGAATTGATCTGTAGAGGTGGCACAAACTATCCCAAAAATTACTGCTTTGCGAGGGAATTGCAGATGGAATTGGAAGGAGAGCTGTACGGAGATTTTTGGAAGGAACTTTCTGGTTAATTTACAATTCACCACAAAGAATTTTAGGGAAAAAAAACCCCAACACCTGAACCAAATAAAATTCTCTGATTAGAATAATTGTAACTGGTATACTTCCGTTGGAAGTTGTTCTCCTCCAAGTTCTCTGTGGGAAGGAGCCCTATTTTGACTATACCATATGTCATCCTGAATTATTGAAGTTTTACAATGGGTCTTCTTTTAATGGATTGAGGTCCCTGTGGGAATGAAAACTACTGTTGCACTGTTTTATGCAATATTCATAGTTTTCCCTGTAATTAAGCGTTTATTCAATATTTTCATAGAGAGCAAAGCATTGTGGTAAACCGGGGACCTGTTCCTTCCCTCTCGCATACCCATTTTCTGCAATTTTACTGAATTATAACATGCATTAAATCTTACTGTTTTGGTGTTTGATTTGTTTCATTTCATGTTGGTTTTAATCTGTTTCCATAATACGAGAGCAAGAAACATTGCTTTTCTTTATTCCAAAGAAATGCAGCATTTTCTAAAATACAGTTGCAGGAAGTTCCAAGTGGACTTCTATTTATATTTGGAGGAAAGCTTTGCATAGACCAAATACTGACAAAAACCCAGTCAGTTAAAATTATTGACATACATTGAGCCTTGAAACATCTTCAAATCATCCTCAAAGAAAAAGAAGAAACAATTGTTTAATTTCTGTATTTCTGAAGCTGTATTCCTACTGCCTATTCAATAAAAATGACCCTGAATATTGGTGGTACAGACTACACATAGACTTTCTCTGAAGGCAACTTGATCTAAAATCACATGTCATTGCATTCTGGAAAAATAGATATGTAATTGGCCAAATGAGATCAAACCAAGTGGTTTATGATTATATATTTGAGAAATTAATTAATTTTTAATAATAGTAAAGCAAAGGTGTTAGGTTTTTTCTCAGTTCTGAGCAATGTGTAAGAAAGATGTTCGCAACAAAGGAAAATCACATGAAATGTTCAGTTATATTTGCAAAACATAGTGTTACCTCAGGTGACAACGTGAAACCTGTAATTGAGTTTATATGTGCTTGAGTGTATAAGCTTGTATAAGTTGCTTGCAGTATTGACGGATTTAAAATTGATTTTTTTTAATTACGTGTTCCAAAGCACAGAGGCCAAATATTTATCCACCATGGTCCTGATCATCCTGTTAAAATCAGTGTGAATTGTAGATTTCAGTGGGAACCAGAATGAATCCAGCTATATAATGATCTTGATTTTGTTGTATGAAAATAGTATCAATGAAGATATTTCATATTCTCATTCACATAAAAGTTGTTTCATTGTCACAGGCAGATTACTTGTGCTGTACGTTGCCCTGAATGTTTGCAACCCATATGCATCACAGGATGCATATCAATGCTTGTTTAAACAAAAGCACATCAATTAGATTAAATGTGTTTGCAAACCAGTGATAGGGAGCCCACAGCTGCTGCCACCGCCTTCGTATTATGTAGTGCCTAACATTTTCCTGTTAAAACAGAATGGAGTCCTTTTTAAAATGATTCAGGGGACTGGATTTAGAGCTTGTCTTCTTTTAAGTGAGCTTGTCTTCTTTTAAGTGTTTGTAAGCAGTAAAATTGAAAAATTAATTGAAGGTATGCTCAAAGTATTGGCACTGGGAAGAAAAAGATAGTTAAATTTTTCTTTTAAATTAACAAACTCTTTCAGTTTTAAATTAAATGTGATACATTCTCTAATAACTACATTACAAAACATGGTGGTCCTCTTTTTTTCCGTAAAACACTGGTTGATAGACTTACAGGCTTTCAATTTATCTTTGATTTTGTGTAATGCTACATGGTTCTTCTAGAGACATTCTAAACATACAGGGTACCTATTCTCCTGTAAATATATATGTTGCCAGTCTGTGGTATGTTTGGCAGGTTTTGTTTCAAATTACCATTTTTACGTCACCAAGAGATAAATTCATGTGCATTAAATATAATCAAATGCAAATTTCTTTAGAGTTGATTATTAGCGAAGCTGTTGTCCTCTTATTAAAAAAACAAACTGAGTGGGTAAAGCAACATAGAGCAGGTCCTTTCCTTCTCTGTGGTTCGAGCTCTCAGTCACTTCCCACCCAGAGAGGCTAATAAAAGTTTAAATGTTGCAGACACAACAATGAAATTGCTTAACGTATAAAACAGTGTGATGTGGTGTAATTAATACAATGTAATACAGTGTGATTAAGATATCGTAACGTCCTTTCATTTCTAAGACTGAATTCTTACCTCTGTTTGTCTGCATTTCCACTGACTGGCTGCTGGCCATAAAGACTTGCCATGCATCAACAAATATTAGGGACTTCAATGATTAGGTGGGCATTCCATACAAATATTTCTAATTCAACTAAAAATGCATCATATTGAAAATATGAACGACACCTACCAAGTAGTGTAGCTGTCGCAGCACACGGGGCATACAGCTTTATATTGATCTGAGACTCATGAAAAATATGGTGTTGCTGCAGCTTAATGTTTCCTTGCCAGGAGCAAGATTTTTTTAAAGATAAAGCAGCATCCCTGTAGCAGTCTCTCTCCTCAGCAGGTTATTTTTGTGGTCATGGCTAGCTGGGTGTAGTTACGTGCTTTGTTATAGGATGGTAGTCTGTGTCTCACAAGCAAGTCCAAATTTTTGACTGAAAATCCACGTTACAATGAATACAGTTGGTAGCAGCATTAAAGCATCCTGAGTGATTTTTTCCCCTTAAACCATATGGGGTTTTGTATTCAGAAAATCTTGGTTAAATACATCATGGAAACCAATTATTTAGAAAGACAGGTAACCATGGAATTGAGAGGTGACTTTGCTCATAGCGTCTTATAGGGCCTCTGGGTCTTTGAGGGACACCATTTTCATGCCGTATAGACCTGGAGGATAAACTTCCCTTTCTGCAGGGGTAACAGTGCTAATCCCAAGAAGCTGGTTTTGCAAACTGGATTCCACACTTTCCCCCTGCTCCCCACCCTGACCACGGCAGGTTTTGCTTTTATCCACAAATCTTAGCCATTGCCGCAGCCTTACAAATGAAGTGATCCCCTGAACTACTCCTAAGGCTGAGAAATGAGTGATTCCTTGGAGCAGTGCTTCCATCTTGAAGTCACTGCTCTAACATGCAGCTTTTTGCTGTTTTTCTTATCTGTGTGGATTCTTGAAATCCTGCCTCTTGAACAGCTCATGGTATGTCTCACATCCTTGCTGTCTATAAAAATTGGACAAAATACTTATTTATTTTCATTAAAAAGGAACACACTTGAAAATTCCATCACAAAATATATCCAAGCACCAAACAATAAAGATAAAATCAATAGAGTAATTTTCCATTTCCTGATCACGTTGATAGCTCTCTGCAATGCCCTTGCGATATCTTTCTTGTACAGATGTGAAGGCATCAGATACTATTTGGCATTTTCCTTTTTAACTCTCAAGTCAACAAGGTACATTGCTTGTTACAGACTATGAAAGATCCTATAGTGGTGGCTTGTTAGCAATTTTTGAAGGGATTTATGGATCTGTGAATGATTGGGGTGCTTCTTCATAAGTCGTAGGAGGCTGGTCCTGAAAAGAAAGGTAAGACCAAGTGTTACCATTGTCTCCTATGAGTCTAGGAAACGCATATTCTTGATTTTACAGAGCAAAGTTCTCAGTTTTTACTGATCTGCATTTGAGCTGGTTTTAATCAACAAGTTAAAAGAAGATAATTCTAAATTCTGTAGGTGAAGATACCAAATGTTAACATTTCATGCGTCTTGGCCTGTTGGTTTTCGTATCAGCATGTAGCTGTGCAGCTGACAGGGGCTTTTGTTTTTAGACAGTATTGTTCCTGGTATCTAGACATCACCTCTCAGAAGCAGAACTCACTGCCTCTCTTCATGTGTAGCTGCTGCACAGACTGCCACTTACACTAGAGTCGCTTATCCTTTTAATGTTCTTTCTCAGCATACGAACAGCACCCTTTTTTCAAATATCTCAACTGTTATTTCCTCTCAGCTTTGTTAAATAAATCAAGTTCTGGCAACAGGGAGAGTATCAGAGAAAAATTCACATAATCATGCAAGACGTATAACTAACAAACTCATTACTGTGCCTGGACATCTTGTAAGGGTGATCTGTTCAGGAGGGGAAAAAAAGGGAGTATTGAGGCTTGTGGGAGTCTCTGCTATGCAGATGGATCCGTCTTTCCCTCGGTATGCCATCTCATCACTGGCTGCAGTATATTGTAGACTCAATGAAGACGTTTAAAATAGCTGGTTTCTGTTGCAGTCTAGTACACCAGTATGATGCTCTGAATGAACCACAGACACGCTTGAGGTTGTACTATAATGTGGACCGTGATGTAGATAGATTGCCCTTCATTCAAAGCTAACTAGCTTAAAACGTGCAAGAAAGTTCCTGGACAACACTGCTGCAATGCAAAAGAATAATGGAATAATGTACATTTGAAGGGACTCCTTGAAGTAATTTCATCCAGTCTTCTTCTAAAAACAGGGCCAACATTTGTAGTTAGATTGGGTTGCTCAGAGCCTTGCCCAGTCAAAGTTTTTGTATCTCCAGGGATCAGGATCCCAAAGCTTTTCTGTGCAACAATTCCTGTGCTTTGCCAGCCTCATCATGAAGAATTTATTCCTTATAATTAGGTGTTGGTATGGGTCACAAAATTGGACGTACTAATCTAGCTGTAGCTTCACAATCAGAGGGAATAATTACTGCAGGTAAAACTCTTGCTAATGCATCCCAGGATGTGGTTATCTTCATCACCACCAGATACGCTGCAGTGCTTAACAGCATGAATTAAAATGGGGTCACTTGCCATAATATTGGTGTTGGTACAGAAGCCCTGATTTTTCTTGTAGAAAGCATTTCCCATTATCTCTGAGAAAGATGTTACTGTGCATGAATTTTGAAGTGTGGTAATCCATGAAAAGTATTTTGAGACATGACTGCCTATAAACAGCATGAAGATAACTGTCCCACTGATCTACCAAGTATTATGTAGGGGCTCAAGTGTGAGTAACAAAGATGTCCTCCACAGGTGACTTCACCTCAGTTGTGAGAGGAGGGACACCACAGACTGTTACAGATCTACACACACACATATATTGACTAGTTTAGATCCCAGTACACCCCATTGTAATTCAAATCAAGTGAAAGGAATTGCATTTAGTGGGAATTTGTCTCAGACTCTGTCAGTCTAGAGGTTTTGTTGGAGACAAAGGACTATAGAAGTCATTGATCTTTTTCCTCTGCTAATTATTTTCTCTTTGATTTTAAATAGTCTTAACTACATTGATAAATAAATATTTGACCAAAAGATGTGTATCCTTCTAAGATTCCACATATCTGGGGATAGCTGAATATTGTGTTTAAATAGAACCTACGTAGCTAGCCTTGGCAGATATTGTCATGTTAATTAGTATGGAAAAATTCAGATGGATGTGTTTGTCAATACCATGAATAAAAAAAATCGTGTCTTCCTTGTGGGTGTATACCTACCTCATAAAACCCTGTAAAGGTTATAAAGGCATACCTTCAGCTTTAACGAGAAAAACCATTATTTTCTGTATGTAACTTTTAGTCCTTTTATGGTTGTTTATTATGCCTAAGAGGACTAAAGTTGAAAATGACCAAAGGAAAAATGCCTTTTAAAGGAATTAAAAGCCTTTTCCCATATATTTTATGCATTACACACTATTTCATGTATAGCTGCTCTCACAGATTTCCCCCACGTATCTTCTAACTTAGAAGGCTTGCACACTCCCATGGATCTCAAGCAAAAACAGGAGAAAGGAGAGCATGAAAAACTAAAGCTACATATATTGCGGCAGTAATGTCACAAAAACTGGTAGGAAAATCAGTGATTTATCTGCAATCATTTTCAAATACTTTTTAAAACAGAGTGTTGTTCTAGCTGATGGCATCCCTTTAGTTCCATTTATCATCCTGGTCTCACCTAGCCTTATTAGAATTTATGAAGTGTTGCTCCTATGAGTTGCATAATTTGGCTATTTACATCTTAAAATCAGAACAAAGCTTTCTCTTCTAGCATAACCTCTATATGGAGTGAGTAGTCAGAAGAATATATGTTTTGTAGTATTTCAGTTTTTAAATGTTAGTATATGCAATGTAAATGAGGAATGTTATTTGTTTTTTTCAGTGTATATACGTACTTACTGTGTAAAGAACATAAAAACATCAAAATTGCACTCAGACTTAAAAAAATATACACCTCCTCTAAGCGTACAATATTCAGATTTCTAAACGAGTAGGTCACAACACTGGGCTGTTGAGGGGATAATCCCTGTGGACACCACCAGCAGGTGTACACTTAAAGTGCATTCTTAGTTGTTCTAAACTGTCAAATAGATTGCTAAATTTAATATATTTCTTAGGGCTTTCCAAGTTGGGTAGACCAAGTCTGATGCAGCAAAATTTCAGCACACTTGTTGGGAAAACTGGAAAAGCCTTATATGTTAGTCTTTGATAATTTCTTTGGTCCATTTAGCTGGAATACTAATTCCTTTCTAGTGCTCTTCTTGCCTTCAAATGAAGTCCTGCAAAGCAAAAAAAACCCAACATGGACATGGAGAAGTGAGGATGCTTTTCCTAGAAAACACAAAATGGTGGTATAAGTGTTACACACCATATAGGAACATCTAGCAGTTATCTTCTAAGGTTGATTCAAATTTGGTTAGTTTTTGTTTCTTCAAATAAAATTCCATGTTCATTCACATCTGAACTTGGGAGAGTCCAAGCACTTACGTTAATTCTAAAACTCTTAAAAGTTTAGTACATGATGCTGAGGATCTGAGCCGTCTTCTACTCCACGGAATTGCTCCTTAAACTTTAAATATCTAAACAGAAATACTTAGGCCAGTATTTATGAACATAGGTATCATGGCCTAGCTTCCAGAGACCCTGGAAATTCTCTCACTAGAAGACATATTCCAGTTGAATGTAACAGAAAACTGTATTAAAAAATTAATTAAGGTATCTGTCCTTGTACACCTTCCCCCACCCCTCCTTCCTTCCCGGGCTTGAGTACCTCACTGTTGATGTCTGTCTGCCCTCTCCGCAAGCAGCACAGGGGGATGGGGAAGGGGAGTTGTGGTCCATTCATCACACACTGTCTCTGCTGCTCCTTCCTCCTCAGGCAGGGAGGGCTGCTTCAACACGGGGTCCCTCAGGAGCACGCTGACCCAGCATGGGCTGCCTGCAGAGTCACGGCCTTCTTTGAGTGCAGCCACCTCCCTGCCCTGAAGTTCTCCAAGGCCTGCAGGTCCATCTATGCCTTGCCATGGTCCTTCGCGGGCTGCTCTACTGTGATCCTCAGTGGGTTGCAGGGGCACAGCCTGCCTTCTCCCTGTGGGTGCAGGGGAATCTCTGCTCCGGTCACCTCCTCCTTCTGCTTCCTCACTGACTCTAGGTAACTGCATAGGTATTTTCCTCACATCCCCCTCCTCTCTCCGCTGCAGGTCTCCTCAGCATTTTCTTTGTCCCCTTCTTAAATGCATTATCACAGAGGTGCATCCACTATTGCTTATGGGCTCAGCCTCTGCCAGAGGCGGGTCTAACTTGGAGCTGCGGGAACTTCAAGCAATTTCTTGCAGGGGTCACCCATCCACGTAACCCCTTCCCCACTACCAAAGCCCTGCCACACAGACCCAACACACCAGTCCAGGTGCTTCCTCTAGTATATCAAAGCCATTGTTTGGCTTATCGATCACTTCAGAAAATATTAGTGGACTTTGATTTATGGAAATTCAGGGAATGTTTCTCAAATTCCTGTCTAGGATTGAAGTTCATAAGACCTTTGAGTAATGGTTATTTCTCATATCTGGCTCACCCTCTTGCCTAGGAAGATGACTGAATTGCCTCCTGTGTTCGCTCTCCCACATAACGTGACAAACTTTCCATGACTTCATAACAAAAATGTTAAATATCATCTTCCTTCTCAATTTTATAGTTTTAGTTTCATTCAGCCACAGTTTCATGGCAGAAAACTATCAAAAGTCACAGAATTAATTTCAGTTGTTTTATTTTCAATATTTAGTGAATGGTTATCATTCACGTGATCTTGGAGCACAATACAGAAGATTCTTTGCTATGAACAGATGTACAAAATGATTAAGTAGAACAATAATGCCATTCTACTTAATCATTTAGTAGATGGGAAAACTGTTTCTTCCTGGAAAATTAGGTTTCTCTGAGAATAACAAATTTTCACTGGAGAAATTGCTTGCTAATTTATTTCTTATAGTAACAAATGAGTATGGTGACTCCCTACTCCGCAGTCCAAAGGAAGACGATCAATTTTCTGCCATTTGGGAAACTATTTCAGACCAGATTCTTTCAATCTGTTGGTGATATGACTGCCCTCTAAAGCAAATGCTGCTCATAGAAATAACCAAAGAGTCATTTTATTATGTATATTTGCTGAAATATGAGTAACTCAGGGTATGACCTGAAATGTGTGTAACATCCCACATGGTGTTTCAAGGGATGTGTCTTTTCTGGTAGGGATAGGAAGAAAATGTTTGCTAAATGTTCTAGCCTTCCCTAGTGCTTGGTCCATGTACAGTCTTTTAGAGTGGAATAACTACAGTCGCCATATGGTGAAGAAAGACACTGACAGAGTGGCTATGTAGCAGGTGGTTGGGGCACATGATGCATAAGGAGAGGCTGTGAGTTTGCTCAGTTGGGAAAAGAAGGCCAAAGGAAGATGGGGGAATCTAGTTACTGTCTTCCATCACCTAATGAGTGATTAGAAAGAGGATGGAGTCAGGAAAGGGAATGGAAATTTGAACAAGATAGAAAGAAGAAAATTTTCACTGTGTGGGTGGTGAAGTACTAGAGTAGGGGCACAGGAATGCTGTGACACCTCTGTCCTTGGAGATGCTCAAAACCTTCCTGGACATGGAGCTGGGCAACCTGATCTAATTTTGAGTCTAGCTTGGCTTTCAGTAGAAGGCTGAAGTGGAAGACCTCCAGAAAGCCCTTCACACCTTCATTATTCTATAATTTTACTGACATGAGGGATGCTGGTATAAAGACTATGTACTAACTGAAAGTTAATAAATCATTGAATTCAGTCTCCCTCTCCTGTGAGCCCTTCTAATCATGTTGGAATAGTATCTGGTCAAGACCAGGCCTCTTTTTACAATTGATTACAAATTCAGAAGGTGTACAGCTATGAGTGAAGAATTTACAACTGGAGAGGGTGTTTGATTACTAACAGCAAAATACTGCATCTCTTTAAACTATATTCTGTAAAATCTCTCTTATTTGGCTAGAAATACTTGTACTGGCACAGTCAAAGAGGAAAAATCAAAACAATTACCTGAATCAAAAAATTGGTTTAGCTGATAAATGGGGGTATTTGTTCTATTGTTAAAGGGCCAAACTGTAGAACTCTCAATCATTTCATGGCCTATTTATTTATGGAGATGCAGCAGCTCACAGTGTCAGCTCATAGCTGACCATGGTTTGACTTTCCAGCCACTTTTCTCTTCCTAGGGAACTGTACTTCGGAGTATACAGAGAGGATTTGAGTAAAAGCTACTGCACTTTATAGTTAAATACATTTATTCTAAGCTGAAATAATAAAATATGTTGAATAAATCTCCTCAGGCTGGGTCAGAGACGGGGAGGCTCTAGGGCTTTTTTTACCAGTCTAAGCTGCTTTGTGCTAGTGCTTGCTCACGAGATACAAAGTTTACCTGCAGTATCCAAGTTCACATCTGACAGGCATAGTTAGTTCTTTCCTTTTCTTGGAAATGCGTAACGGTTTTTGTGTGCTGGGCTGCCAAGTTTTTCTTGACTTGTAGGGGCATAAGATCTTTGGCACGTTTTCCTTGAGATTTTCTCATGATTCATCTTAAAAATAATGCAGTCAGATGCACTATTTCATTTTCACCAATATTCATTTTTACTAGCTCTATGACCAATGTTATACAGAAGCAGATTGTGAGAACTCAAAACACAGAAATGTCATTCCTAAAAAATACCTAGTGGAGGTTGTTCCCCACCATTGCCCTCCTCTGAGGCTGGGTGATTTACAGCATTGCTTTCTTGTAGTTTGTGCACTTAGCTCCTATACCCAAGGAGAGAAGATGAATACATTGCTGTTCTTAAAAATATATATATATATATGTAACCTAATTAATTGCAATAGGGTTGTTTATATGTGGACAACAGGCTCACCATGAGCCAACAGTGTGCCCTTGCGGCCAGGAAGGCCGATGGTATCCTAGGGTGCATCAAGAAGAGTGTGGCCAGCAGGTCGAGGGAGGTGATCCTCCCCTGTACTCTGCCCTGGTGAGGCCGCATCTGGAGTACTGTGTGCAGTTCTGGGCTCCCCAGTTCAAGAGAGACAGGGAACTACTGGAGAGAGTCCAGCGGAGGGCCACGAAATTGATTAGGGGAGTGGAGCATCTCTCTTATGAGGAAAGGCTGAGAGAGCTGGGTCTGTTCAGCCTGGAAAAGAGAAGGCTGAGAGGAGATCTGATCAATGCTCACAAATATCTAAAGGGTGGATGTCAAGAGGACGGGGTCAGACTCTTCTCAGTGGTGCCCAGCGACAGGACAAGGGGCAATGGGCACAAACTGGAACACAGGAAGTTCCACCTGAACCTGAGGAGGAACTTCTTTCCTGTGAGGGTGCCAGAGCACTGGAACAGGCTGCCCAGAGAGGTTGTGGAGTCTCCTTCTCTGGAGATATTCAAAACCCGCCTGGATGCATTCCTGTGCAACCTGCTCTGGGGGCACCTGCTTTAGCAGGGGGGTTGGACTGGATGGTCTCTAGAGGTCCCTTCCAACCCCTACCATTCTATGATTCTATGATTCGATGATATGAGTTATTTCACTCAAGGATATAAGTTCTTGCAGAATAAGACCACTTGACTGATAAAGTGGAGATCTTGTGGCAAATAAGTGTTGGCAGTGTAAGTCCCTGCCAGGAGACAGGTAGGAAATGGAAATGAATTATCAGTTAAAACTTTTTCAGTCAAATATTGATGATTCTGTATTAAATATGTAATGTGCTTTTGGGTCGATCTTATTTCTGGTTATCGGGTAACAATGTATTTTGTTTTATATTGTACCTTTTACATAAGAAATAAATGTAAGTCATTATGTATGTATGTATTTCAATATCTAGGAACAGGAGTGAGCTACAGGTTCCAAGACACTGCCTTTCTCCACTCCTTGACCGGGAAAACTAATTTCTGTGAGCAGAAGTATCCCTTCGTTGGTTGAACTCTATGCCAGCAATTTTCTTTGAACAATGGCTTTTATTAAAATATTAAATTCAATTTATTTAATATTCTAAAACAATGGAAGTAATAAGTCTGTGATGCCCTTGGTCTTGAATATTCTAGTAATGTGCATTTTTAATTAGGAAGGTGTTTTAATTTGATAAAACTTTCTGAGAAAGTATATGGCATAATTGGAAGAGGGTTGATAAAAAGGAACAGTTGCTGTACTTCATACGGGCTCTTTAAACATGTAGAAGTTTTTAAAAAAATCCAAATAAGTGTTAAAGATACAATTAAGAAAACCTGTTACCTGTTGGTTTAACAGTGCTGTATGCAACTGTGCATGTGAACTGTACCACTGAAAGCTGTGGACAGGTCAGCAGAAGAGCACGTGCAGTGGACAGAAAAGATACACTGATTCAAATTCCTGTGAAATTTTAGATTTCCTACATTTCCTTAACAGGAATGTCCCTTGCTCTAGGGTTGCAAACACTGAACATTGCATCAGCTATACGATCTGCAAAAGTATTTTCAGTGAAAGCTGATACATACACATTCAAGGAACTAAGCACTTAATCAATGTGATGTATATCCTGAGGCCATCACAATGCCATGCTTTGGAAAAGCTAATTGTAAGCTATAATCGAGAACTAATTGGCTGATGAAGCAAAAATTTCTTTTATAAAATTGCATTGCTTATTAAATTTAAATATTTATGACATCTATTTTTTTTCTCTTTTTTTGCTAGAAAAGGAAAGTGACTTCTAGAGTTTGACTGCTGTGTTTACTGGCACTTGATTTGTTGTTTATTTTACCTGCTTTGGACCTATGCCTCTACACACACATGAGTGAGCTGTTCCTTATACTGTCTTCAGACTCCCCCAGCCACAGATTAGGCAAGAGACCTGCTTGGAGTGTAAAACCAATTTCCTTTATTAGTCAACTGGCACTGGTGACGTACAGATAATTTTCTGTCTTTGAACCACAAATATTATCTGATGTGAGTCATCCAGGGCCTCTCTTGCGGGTGAGTAAGGAGAGTCTTAATGTTTCTTTTGAATAAGGTAAGTGACAATAATAGGCCACGTCTCAAGAGAAAAAAATGGAAATGCTTATAAATGCCCGTTAGTAATGTGGAACATTTAAATAGTTTGCTGTCCAAGCATGAGGGTAAATGAGAACCTCCTGGAGGAGCCTGCCAAGTGTGAATAGTGGTCCTTCAACATGCTTTGTGAGTGTATGTAATTAAGCTGCTGATAAGGCGATGGTCCACCTTATCTGTGGCATTCAGGGGACGTTATTGATTTGGCATTGCTTCCCTGATTCACTACTAGTAGCAATATCTAGAGTTACACAAAAAGCACACACGAATATGGTATCACTATGCAGGCTTTTGTACTCGATTGCCGGCTGAAGAGTGTGATTGGTTTTGTTCAAGAGTAATACCAGCAAAGAGCCAAGGTGCAAAATAGGGATAATGATTAATCAGATTGAAGACAGCAATTCAAGTGAAATTACTTCAGAACTCAGTCAGGTCAGGATGGTACCTTATTGACCTTTGCAGTGTCAGAGAGCAGAACATTGTTGCTGCAAGTCTAGCAAAGACAATACTAAGTTGGTGAAAAAATTATGTAATTCTTACCTCTTGGGGAATGTGTTGTTTTTAGAGACTGAGTCATCTGAGGTTAGACTTCAGGAAATTACCAGATACTTTTTATTTTGCAACATGTATTATTGAACTGCTTTTCACTTTCCTGACTGTCACATTAAGTGCTTCCCATATCACCGAGAGTCCCTCTTTCAAAACATGGAGGCAACATGAAAAATTAAATGGGGCTGCTGTATAATCTCTCTCTTAATAACTTGATTTATCAGATTATATTGAACCTTGAGGGTTAGAAGAAAACCATTAATATGACTTTGTAGCTCCTATGTGCCATAGTCTGCGTTGCTATAATAAACAATTACTTCTTTTAGCAGGAAGACACACAATAAGAAGCAGGGATTTTTTCGTTATTGAGCAATTAATAACTAATTTTCAATCTGTAAGAATATTTATACTTTTTTTCTCGTGTTTTAAATTCCAGTTCCTTTTAATGAATTCATACATTCAGTCTCTGCAACTGGCAGTGGTAGTACCTCATCCTTCCTTTGGAGCTGTGGGGTTAACAGTTTTTCTCAGTGTGCTCCAAACCTAAGACTCAACCAACTTAAGACTTTTGACACCATTCCCTCCAGAAAATGTCTATTTGCTCCTACTCCTGTCTTTCTATATGATAGACTAGATCCATCTCTGATAATATTTCTAATATGCTATTTGAGTGGCAGCACAGGAAATCAAACCCATGGCCCCAGAGCACAGCATCATCGCAAAGATCCTGTTCTTTCAGCCTTCTGTCCTTTCAATGGTTTCTTTCAGTGGTGCTTTTCTCCTTGTATATTCACTCATGATGTAAAAAATGATGAATTGCTGTAAATTCATAATCCCAGTCAATGTTAAAAGCTATGCAGAATTTTGGGTTGTTCTGTATGAGTTTTTAGCATGCACTCCTGCTAAACTGCTGAAGATAATCACTCCATAAAAGGGGGTATGTGTTCATTCCAATTTCCACTGGCTTCAGTGTAAGCATTTTAAGTAATTCTAATCCAGTCCCAAATGTTCATCCTTAATGTTCCTTGCAAGCAGCCTCTTCAGACTTGAAGACTGTGTTGCTGCTTTTTGTCATAGAACAGAAAAAAAATTGATCACAGACAGATAACAGAAGCTTGGCAGCTGAAATGGACATCATGCTTGACCAATCTAATAGCTTTCTATGATGGCATGACTGGCTGGGTAGATGTGGAGAGAGCAGTGGATGTTGTCTAGCTCAACTTCAGCAGGGCTTTTGACGCTGTTGCCCACAACATCCTTATAGGCAAACTTAGGAAGTGTGGGTTAGATGAGTGGACAGTGAGCTGGATCAAGAACTGGCTGAATGGAGGAGCTCAGCAGGTTGTGATCAGTGGCGCAGAGTCTGGTTGGAGGCCTTTGATCAGTGGTGTTCCTGGGGTCTGTACTGGGTCCAGCCCTGTTCAACATGNGTGTAGGGTCCTGCATCTGGGGAGGAACAACCCCATGCACCAGTACAGGTTGGGGTTTGACCTGCTGGAGAGCAGCTCTGTGGAGAAGGACCTGGGAGTGCTGGTGGACAACAGGCTCACCATGAGCCAGCAGTGTGCCCTTGTGGCCAAGAAGGCCAATGTCATCCTAGGGTGCATTAAGAAGAGTGTGGCCAGCAGGTCGAGGAGGGTGATCCTCCCCCTGTACTCTGCCCTGGTGAGGCCACACCTGGAGTACTGTGTCCAGTCCCGGGCTCCCCAGTTCAAGACAGACGGGGAACTACTGCAGAGAGTCCAGCGGAGGGCAACAAACATGATGATGAGGGGACCGGAGCATGTCCCTTATGAGGAAAGGCTCAGAGACCTGGGTCTGTTTAGCCTGGGGAAGAGGAGACTGAGAGGGGATCTGATCAATGCTTACAAATATCTAAAGGGCGGGTGTCAAGAGGATGGGCCCAGACTCTTTTCAGTGGTGCCCAGCAACACGACGAGGGGCAATGGGCACAAACTGGAATGCAGGAAGTTCCACCTGAACATGAGGAAGAACTTCTTTACTGTGAGGGTGCCAGAGCACTGGCACAGGCTGCCCAGAGAGGCTGTGGAGTCTCCTTCTCTGGAGATATTCAAAACCTGCCTGGACACGCTCCTGTGCAACCTGCTCTGGGGGCACCTGCTTTAGCAGGGGCGTTGGACTAGATGGTCTACCTTCCAACCCCTATCATTCTGTGCTATGATACACAGGGAGTATATAGCATGCTTTAGACTGTAAATGTCACAAAGCACAGGAATTTGATTTTAGACAAGTACCTTCAATAAACTACATAGGCAGGGTATTTAATAATTTTTTTTCTTTCCTGCTTTGAAATAGTGGCATTTGAAGCATAAAAAAGTTAGGTCACTTGTCCAACTTGACACGAGCAGGTATCAAAATAGGTCTTAGAATTAATATTTGGTAATTTTAGCACATTGCTCTCTGAATTGTAGATCATTTCTTCCTTGTGTGTTTCCATAAACTTACTCTCTCTTACTCAGCTCAAAAAACCTGAACTCAAAATAGAAGGCTGCCTAACTACAGAAGTAAAAGCTGTACGTGCCAGGTACAGACCATTACACAGAATAAGGCAATAACAGAGTTGTTAAGTAGTGCACTTGCAAATAAGGAGTAATAATGACTTTCTGTGTCTGTGACATGAAAATTCATCAATATAGGAACTCAGCTGTAATTAAGAATGACAGGAAGAATATTCATAGAGAACTGTAATAAAAACAGTCTGATAATATGCAGACAACTTGTACCTTGGCAAAATGTATTTTCAGTGCTTTCAAAATAGATTTCTAAATAGCAAAAAAATTTTCCTGCATGTTCATGTAGGAATTGAATTTAAAAGCTTTATATAGTTTTACTTTATTTTTCATTCTGAAATAATTAAAAGTTGATGATCTCTCTTAAACCATCTTGGTATCTCATATAGAAGACAAAGGAGGTTAATGAACAGATTAGTTTATTTAAAAAGTAGCCTGCAAACCTAAATTCTTCTCAAATATTTTTGTACAAATACAACTAAGACTGGTAGGTTCCTTCTTGAAAAAAAATATGATTTGGTTTTACAGTCACCTTAGCTTTTCTCTGTTAGTCTTAAAGAACAGGGTACTTTCTAAATTACTTGGCTGAAAAACTGTACTGTGTATATTCCAGATTATGTACACAATTTTTTTCTGTTTCATTCTGTTCCTTTAGAGTTTTCCTAGGACTGTTTTCTGCACCAGATACAGTGTTTTTACTGGAAACCTGTGATCCCAGTAAAGTATTTCTCTGCTTCAGACATACCTCAGCTATTAAAGATTATGGAACATGGTATCCAAATAGAGCACTAGTTCTGCAGTATTAGAAAAAGTGATTCTGCACACTCATAAAGTCTTAACTCTCCCTGGAGAAAATTTAAGTTTCAGGTTGAAATTACTTTTTTCACTATTAAGGCTGACTCATTGTCTTCCAGGCCTTAACTGGGTAAAAAAGGAAATCGTAAGTGCTCTAACCTCCCCAAATATAAATGCTGCTGCAAAACATCCAACTGCAATCTTTTAAGGCTGCACTGACTTATAATTGTACAAATTGTTTACATAATTTTATTCCACACTGGAAAATAAAGACTTCTTAAAGATTCACATAAACTCAGGTTTTAGCCATATTCAAACTGCATCATTTGCTGACAACACATTGAATTAGGTCTCTTCAGTTTGTTAACCTGAACCACACTATTACTGCTAGTTGCACAGTGCACATGTGCCTTGGCATATGCAGTTTTTCAGCAAGTGTAAGAAAACTTCAGCCCTAAAGGAAACAAATCCAAATGGCTGCAGGTGTGTGGCTTCCATTAAGTCACAAATTTAATATTTTAGTTGCTTATATTTTATAACCCTACCTGGTTTACTAAACTTCATAAGCCTTTATTTTGTGGATTTGATAACATAGGTGAGAAAGGAGCACAGAAAAGAGTAAAATAATGGACTGATGAACAAAATCTGTACTGAAAATGCAGCAGTCCCTAGCTTTTCAGGTTCTGCAACATAGTCCTCTGACAAAATGGGATTTATGCCTATGTCAGAGTGCATTATGCAATCTGAGCACTGCCTCAGTGTGGCTTTCTTCTCTTGGGTCGAGTATGTAGAGGTGGATAGCACAAGCGAACACAGTGGTCTGCCATTGAAAGCACAGAACAGGCAACAAAACGAAGACAGAAGAGCTGCTGAACTTTTTTTTTCAATTTCAGAAAGTTTCTTTCAGTTTATTTTGAAAACAAGCTACTTCCAAAGTGTAAAAATGTTCTGTTCCCTGTGTTGTACTCTGCACAGTAACGAGGTGTGGTGAGTTGAAACATCTCAGAAATAAATTCTGCCATATGAAACCATTTCTATTTTATTTTAAAGCAGAATAATGCAACAGCCTTTTTTCTCAGTGTGTGCTTTATGGACATGGACAATTCTCCAATTCACTGAGATCCTCAGTCTTCCCACTTATTCTTAGCCTAATTCTTATTCTGGTTCTTAAAACACCTGACACTCAACACTGAAGTTGATCGTCTTCTGGCAGTTTCCTGCTTTGAAACTGTTTTTCCTTCTTCTCTTGGAGAGTTTTAACTGACTGTCAGGTCCCCAAGTGCCTGAACAGGCCTTAATCACCCTGAACAGCCTCATCTGGAACCCCTCCCAGGCGATCACATCCTCTGCCATGAAACTGAGCTCCCTTTAAGCTCATCCCTGGGCACGCCAACTCTGCCTCAGCTACAACGTAGAGTACATGTCTCCTATTCCCTGCTGTTCCTGAATCTCTAACTGGATTTCTCTGACTAACCATGGACATAGCACCGTCTCGCCTTTTCTAATGAGGACCAGACTGTTGATGGAAAGCTGCTGCTCTCATCATCTCTGTACACCTTGCCTGGGAATCGTGCTCCATCAGTGATGGTGTTGCCCTACCTGCGCTGTGGTCCCTCTCAGCTCCTGCCTTCTTCTCCCTCCTGGAGCAGTCTCATGGTTGCTGCTCCCTGGCAGCTCTCACAAAGACTGACGTCTGAGCTTAAGTGGAGCTCCTGGACCAGCAGGCAGAAGGTGAGAGGTCTGGGTGAGGCTCATCAGGGCAAACAAGGTCTGTTGAGTCACTCAGTATCCTCACAGAGACTGAGGGTATATGCCTGACTTGCAGACTACCCTTGGGGCTGTTAAAGCTCACTACAACCAGACAGTGAGACTACTGCCAGCAGGCTGAATTTCTCTACACGTGGCTCGTTACCTCCACTGGAAAATTTAAATGCATCTCGAAACTACAAAAGGTTGAAAAGTGCTTTATGCCTACAGAATGGTATACCCAAAACTATGAAGCCTGTTGTGAGGAAAACTATGATCTCGAAGAGCATCGGTAACAGCCAGAGAAAGACAGACATTGGAAAATGTTGCAATATTTTTCATTAACAGTCAGTGATTATACCTGTTATCAGAATGGCTAGCAGAAAGTTCACTTTCGGCATATGTAGCAAGTCTAGTCTACAGACTTTGGCTTAGTTCTGCTTTCTAGCAAGACGTGGGGAACACACACTACATTTCACAAAATCGCAGACTGGTAGAGGTTGGAAGGGACCTCTGGAGATCATCTAGTCCAACACCCAGCTAAAGCAGGTGCCCCCAGAGCAGGAATGCTTCCATGCAGGTTTTAAGTATCTCCAGAGAAGGAGACTCCACAGTTATATAATATAATATAATTAAATTTTTATATAATATAAGGATATT